>JABMCL010002400.1:387500-422500 GCA_018857735.1 Alviniconcha marisindica | reverse complement strand
CCGCCAATTGCGAAGTTCATACCAGGCCGATACACAAGTCATCAAATCTCATGTCAGAGTCTGAATAGCCGTCACTCAACACGCCACAGAAGGTGTGCATCACAATATATCTTGCATAATATAAATAAAGACAAACAAACAAACAAACAAAAAATCCACTGAGCTTTGCAATACTAGCATTTGTTGATTTGTCTCTGATGCCGTTTATGAATTGTGTTATCTGTTTATATTTGATGCATTTGTCATGTTCGATTTCATTGCAGGCATTGTCTCATTGCCGTTCTTCAGTGATTTATGACTTAAGATCTATAGTAACATTAATTATATCCCTACCGTGATCCCAGGGCTATGAGAGGTCCAGCTTGCGGAAAACAACAACAAAAGGAGCAGGGCAAATAACAGCCTCGTATGCTCATCGTGCTGTCGCCGTCTGTCCGGCAGTGTTTCTACCCTCGGTATCCACTCGACCTCATTTCTATGCCCTCTGTGGTGGGGTATGACGGACGCTGATACTGACCCCCACCTCCCTCCCACCACCATCCACTTTTCCTCTTCTCTTCGTTTGAAAGCCTAGGACTCTTAATGTTCCCTCTGTCTAAGCCTGTTGCTCAGAATTTTACTTTGCATGCTTCTTCATCTTCTGACAGGACGCAAAGATCTGCCAAAAGATCTGCCAAATATCTGCCAAATGTCCAGATATTTAGTTTAAAACCCTCGGCAAAAGCTGACAATAGCCTTACATATACAGCTTTCTTCCACGCTGATACACGAGCCTGTTTGGCTGCATGGTTGAGCGCAGTTCCAGCCTCATGCATCTGGACCCGTCCCCTTAAACATGCTGGCTACCATACGATACAGCCCAAACTGACGGATTAAAGCAAGGGGCAGGTGGATCAGCGTATTCAACCGTGCCGCAACTCGAGAGCTACCATCGCTTCGGCCTCTCCCTCACTTCCGCCCAAACGGCCGGCACTCATTGGCTGGCGGATTCAGTTAATCCGTTTGTAACATAGAAACTGTATTTGCATCGGACAGGGCGAAAACGATGCTCTGAGACGCTTCAACGTAGGGCAATGCTGACACACCATCCGCAATAAATAAATAAATAAATACCGATTGTTTTTATCTCTGTGGAGTGAGCTTTCGATGACGTATGACAGCGGTCTAGAAAAAAAGAAAAAAAGTAAGTCCACGGGAAAAGGTGTGGTCACTCGGATTTATTTACCCCCGTCTATTTTTAACTCATACCGCATGATACTTTTTTTCTTTTTTTTTGTACAAATAAGCCAGCAGATGAAAAGCAAAGACACAACAGACAAATCATGACTAAAATAACAAGCATTCATACGAAAAATCGTTTTTTTCCCCCACCAAATCTGAGAGGGCTACTTCATTTAATGCTCCATTGTGATTTTTCCACAGGAAACTGAGTTCGCTTTCAACAGAAACAGACAGCAGCGACACAGTTTCTGTAATCAGCTTATTCGTTTATTCTGACGTTGGTAGAATCTGTTGTGGACGCTGTGACGGCTGCCGTACAATATGTAACGTGCACATACATGCCTGCAGCACACAGGACCAGGATTTTCCATTTCTTCAAAAGACTGTGCAGTAGGGCCTACACTCTTCACCGTTTGGCTGGTTGCAGTCTAAACAAGAATACGAACCCGTCTTCTCTGGATCCCGAGTCCGACGACTTAACCACTCGGACATATATCATCCAACTCCACTAGACCGGCGAAGACATCATTACGACCGATATATAAAGAAACACATCGTCACGAGAGAGAGAGAGAAAGAGAGAGAGAGAGAGAGAGAGAGAGAGAGAAGGAGAGAGAGAAGAGAGAGAGAGAGAGAGAGAGAGAGAAGACGAAGACAGACAGAAGACAGAGACAGACAGACAGAAGACGAAGCAGAGACAGACAGAAGAAGACAGACAGACAGAGAGAAAGAGAGAACAGAGAGAAGAGAGATCACCGAAGACATCGTCACGGCGGAATGTAATATAAGCAACCCCTTCTCACCGCACCAAGTACTATTATAATTTTATCTATCACTCTTCTCTTCATCCTCCTCATCCTCAACTCTCTCTCTCTCTCTCTCTCTCTCTCTCTCTCTCTCTCTCTCTCTCTCTCTCGTCTCTTTTGTTTTGGAAGCGCTATGAGTATGCTATTGCAATATGGACCAAGAAAAAGTATGTTTTTTTAAATCACATACACAACTCGCGCATTACAACGTAGCTTTATCATCATCACCTCTCTCTCTCTCTCTCTCTCTCTCTCTCTCTCTCTCTCTCTCTCTCTCTCTCTCTCTCTCTCTCTCTCTCTCTCTCTCTCAATTTCTCGATTTTTAATATGTGTCTCCAAGTATAATTATCTTTCCATGTTATGATTCGATTCATACTCCTTTGTATTATCCACAATGATTGTTGGATTCCATTGATTTGTTTTCATCTTCATATAGGCTTAAGTTGTTAAGGATTTGTAATAGTTTTAAGGACAGGTTGTCCGATAGGCATTCGTGCCTAAATCTTTATCCCTATGTAATACTATTAGTCAGTAGTCTCTTTCCGTCCCCGCCTCTCTCTACCTCCCTACTCTCTCCCGTCCATCTCACTCCTTTGGACTTTTTCCGACCACATTCACATACTGTGCGTGTGTGTGTGTGTGTGTGTGTGTGTGTGTGCGTGTGCGCGCGCGCGTGTGTGTGTGCGCGCGTGTGTGGTGCGTGGTGCGTGGTGTGTGTGTGTGTGTGTGTGTGTGTGTGTGTGTGTGTGTGTGTGTGTGTGTGTGTGCACGCGGTGTGTGTTGTGTGAGCGCGCGTGGTGTGTGTGTGTGAGTGTGTGTGTGTGTGTGGTGTGTGTGTGTGTGTGTGTGTGTGTGTGTGTGTGTGTGTGTGTGTGTGTGTGCTGTGTGGTGTGTTGCGGTGCTGTTTGTGTGTGTGTGTGTGTGTGTGTTGTGTGTGTGTGTGTGTGTGTGTGTGTGTGTGTGTGTGTGTGTGTGTGTGTGTGTGTGTGTGTGTGTGTGTGTGTGATTCTTCTTTGTATGATTATATTTATTAACGTTTTCTGTTTTTTGTTTTATTTTATTTTTATATACCATTATTTTGTATGTGGGTATTTTCGTGTTTAATGTTTTTCACTAAGTTGTAAAGCGCTTTGAGTCTCTGAAAGTGCTCCATAAATTCCTTGTTATTGTTATTATTATAAACGGACAGGGCGTCCGTCTGTCCCTTTTAGCGTTTTCTTCCTAGCACAGAAAGCATGTCCTGAATCAGGATTTGAGTGTGGTCTGTCAAACTATGTTACTACCTAAAGTGGCTTTACGGTTTAGTTAGCTTTACACATTAAGCTGGTTGACTGGGCGTAAAAAAACAAGTTACTTACACATCAAGCATCTATCAATCTGTTAGCTGCTGATATAAGTGTGGCAATTTTACCGAGTGAATGCAAAACCCTTCAAGGGAAATGACCGACTGGTTGAATATGAAGCGTATCTTACCCCCACGGTAGATTTAAATATTTTGAAGAGCTTGAGACACAAAATGTGCGGTTATCTATCGACAATATTCCCCGAAAACGCAAGCAGCGCCATCACCAGTTCGAAAATAAACATCATTATCCTAGATATTTGAAAAGTATCGTTCGGGACACTTCTTCTGGAGCAGGACGTAAAAACTAGGGTTGCATGCTGGATTTGGTGCCTGATTTTTATGTATGCATTGTAACAAGGTATGCGCGTCTAGCTAATTCAACGTCGTCGTTTCCAAATCCATCCACAGCCCTAGCCAAGACGACCGATATCTCTGCATTAAGCAGATGAGTTAGAAGAGCCTTGTGCTTGAACGACATCATTACCAACGCTGTACGTGACTGAGTCTGTCATTGCTTTGTGTGTGTGTGTTGTGTGTGTGTGTGTGTGTGTGTGTGTGGTGTGTGTGTGTGGTGTGGTGTGTGTGGTCTGTCTTGTGCTTGTGTGTGTGTGTGTGTCTGTGTGTGTGTCTGTGTTCGTGCTGTTTGTGTGTCTCGTTTGTGTGTGTGTTTGTTGTTGTGTGTCGCTGTGTTGTGTGTTTGTCTCTGTCTCTCTCTGTCCTGTCTGTCTGTCTCTCTGTCTGCTTGTCTGCTGTGTCTCTCTGTCGTGTCCTCTGTTCTCTGTCTCTGTCTCTGTCTCTGTCTGTTGTCTCTGTGGTTGTCTTGTGTGTTGTCTGTTGTCTGTGTCTGTTGTGTGTTGTCTTCTGTGCTGTGTGCTGCTGTTGTGTCTGTGTCTTGTTCGTGTTTTTGTGTGTGCTGTGCTGTTCTTGTGTTGTTGTGTGTGTGTGTGTGTGTGTGTGTGTCTTCTTCTCTCTCTCTCTCTCTCTCTCTCTCTCTCTCTCCTCTCTCCCCCTCTCTCTCTCTCTCTCTCTCTCTCTCTCTCTCTCTCTTATGCTCATCGTATAGGTTCTTTTGCGTTTTATTCAAGCTTCATGCTCATAGGACACCTTCAGCAAGGCCGTTGTCAAAGACGAATGTGGTTGGAGTTCTTATGGAATCATGTTGCCGTTTATTTGATTTTTCGGGGGTTCATACATATTCTGCCTTGAAACAACGCATACGTGACCTCGGCGCACGCATATTCTCTGTTTCTTCGATTCGCCCTGATATAACCGTCCTGGTTGACTGGGCGTAAAACACCAATTTTCTTATTTAATGTTTTTTCATGAGTTTATTTAAATCTTTTGGGGTCCACCTTCCACAAGTAACGTATCACCAAACCTATTGTTCGGTCGTTAGAATGTGCCGCATTTCGCATAGCTAGGAAAACCCTAAATCTCCCCTTGAGGGTACCGGGAATAGCAAAGGTTCCATCGGTTGCTTAAGCCTTGAGCGCAGCACAAAAGCAATGAAAATGGGTGGATGTCTGTACATTGCACAGTTTCTGCGGTATCGAAAACCTCTCTGTCTTTCAGCGAGGACTCCATCTTGTGTTGTGAGTGCATACACTGACTGAACTAACCAAACTGAAACACGTGCGGATTTTGTTTAAAGTTATGCGCAGCATCTCTCGAAATCCCTTTACCTTGAGATGCCTCCTGGATAGATACCTGTATCTGGGCGGATGATTCGATGGTTAGGTAGCCTAGAAGGCCGCGGATGTGGAAGAGAACATCCTCCTCCAGGGAGCCAAGGAGCTCTTCTCTGTCTGTCTGTCTGTCTGTCTGTCTGTCTGTCTGTCTGTGTCTGTGTCTGTGTCTGTGTCTGTGTCTGTCTCTCTCTCTTAGCAAACGTTCCCCAGATCTGAGCATTCAAAGCCTGGGGCATCCTCTTATAAAATGCTTAAGCTGATGCTAGCATACTGTCTCGTCACACCGTCTCATTGAACTTCATTTCAGCATTGTGTTCGTTCGTTCTGTTTAGTTCTTGTTTCATTCTTTCTTCTTATGTATGAAGTTTTGTTTCGATGTCTCAAGATTTTCTGCCATAGAGGGGAAAATGAACGTGTGAAAAGTCTGCTTTCTCCCCATGAATCTGCACGACATAAGCAAATATGTTTGCTCTGTCAGTGAGTTTATTCAGGCTAATATATGTTTTTTTCGTCGATGTGTATATAGGTATCGTCAATCAGCTTTCTCTGTCAGTTGGTTTGTCTCTCTGCTGCCCTCCCCACCCCCCCACCCCCACCCCCCCACCCCCATCACCCCCTTCTCCCCTTTCTCTATCAGTTTTTCCCCCCTCATCAGTCTGTTTTCCATGTCAGTTTGTAAGTCCTTACAACGATTTGTTACGTGCGTAAAACATGTCACTAATTTTTTCATCAGGTCTTAATGCTTCTTTTCCGTAACTCTTTTTGTGTGTGTTATCAGTTATAAAGTCATTACAATTAAAAGCAGTTTCTTCTACTTGTTGGTACGTATTGTCAACATATCAGTTTATTAAGTTTGTAAATCATGTCAATAATTTTCTTCCTCCAGTTTGCAAAAGAAACTTTTCTTTTTGATTTATAAAGTCCTGTGAACCAATCGATTTTTCTCCGTCGGTTTGTAAAATCTTTGCCATTAATCCTTTTTCTCCATCACTTTGTCGTTCCCCGAAGTCTTCCCTACCACTGGACATTATAAATGGAGTAAACTAATGAAACAGAAGCTTATAGCTGGAGTGTAAGCTGCTACTAAAATACTTCGCATGAAAAAATTATGCGGAGATTTACAGTACATCTGGCAACATGTGTGATCATTTCCACGTCTTGCTACAATAGATAACTGGTCAACCGCACAAGCCCTATACGAGTGACACATCTCACTAAAACAGATAATGATTTAGGCTGAGGTGTAGAAAAAGCAAGCAAAATAAAATTAATATTAAGTCATGTAATAATAAACCAAGACCTGAAAGGAAATGGTCGAAAAATCAGAATCAGGACGGCACCAGTGTTTCATGCTTGTGCCGGAAACATGCACACGAGATGGCCGTTTTATTCGCATTTTTACAATATAAAACTAGGGGAATGGTTTGGTTAATTTGTTTCCGTGCTTCATCGAACGTGTATCGAGGATGAAAATATCAAACGCTTTGACTCCACAATTCCCGTGTTCTGCCCATGTATATATTATATTCGATATAACCCCGACGACGACGATGATGATGATGATAATGATGCTGATGATGATCTGTGTAGCGCCTCCAAAATCGATGCTGAAACAATATGTTTCAGATTACAACTTCAAGCGTTCTCACAAAAGTAGCCTTAGTATATTGGTACTAACGTGTAAAATTTCACATTCGAGGTTCATTATAACAAAAATCAGCAAGCTTATCAGTTTTGAAACAAAGCAAACCAATTCTACTGAAAATAATCGGATTACGTTCAAGCTGTGCATTTCGAATGAGCATGTGTTACATGCATGCGCCGGTGTGAAGATACAGGCAGAACCATTGAAGAAAAAATTCACCTTAATGAGATATCTTTCCCTTACGATTGCTTTTTCTGAAACTTTTTACATAACATTTCAATGTGAGTTAATCCTTGAATAAGGACCTGCTCTCTCTTAAGACCACCTTTGCTTGATACTTAGCTTGGTCTTTAAAGACGGGTTTCACTGTGCACGCGAAGTCCCCAGGGACTCAAACCTCAGCCTCAAACGTTGTTGTTGTTAACGAGAGTATTGATAATCTACTAATTCTACTTCATTGTGCCTTGCGGGAAAAAATTGTTTGACTAATTGTGATGCGTATTTGAGTGGGCCAGCGGGGATTGACTGCGAGCATGGGTGTATTTCTGCGCGCGCGCGTGCGTGCGTGCGTGCGTGCGTGCGTGCGTGCGTGCGTGCGTGCGTGCGTGCGTGCGTGCGTGCGTGCTGTGGTGGTGTGTGTGTGTGTGTGTGTGTGTGTGTGTGTGTGTGTGTGTGTGTGTGTGTGTGTGTGTGTGTGTGTGTGTGGGCGCGCGCGTTGTATATGCATCTATATAGTCATTGCTTGCTGGATGATATTTTCATGGTATACTACAATATTTAAGGTTCTGTTTGTTGAGATGTATGCTATTATTTTAATTTTATTTTTTATTTTTTTCCCTTCTCATGAGTTGTTTGTACAGCGCAGTGAGTTTAACTCTGGTGGGAGAATAGCACTCTATAATGATTATTTATTATTATCATTATTATGGGAAACCACGGCAGCACGTATCCAGACCCCAAGTACGTGTGTTGGAGGGTGGTGTGGGGTGGGGGGGGGGGGGTGACCTGGGGACTACCGGAGGTCCTCTCTGTTCCAACCCACAGCCACTCACGGTTGTAAATAGTTGCCCATGATCAGTTTCCTAGCTGCGACTGATCCCTTGCTTGCCAAGATCCAAACACATAAAAAGGTTAATGGAAGACTATTTATCATGACATTTGGCCATAATGCATGTTGTGTTTTGTCATAATAAATAGCCCTTTTTACCTTTTTATGTGTTTTGATCTTGTTTTGGAAACGCTATGGGCGTAAAACACCAAGTTACTTACTTACTTACTTTAGAACGCTAGCAGTCATTCTTGTTTAGGATGTTTCGCTGCTTGCCAAATTCTAACCTCCCCGGTTACTTCAACCTCATTTTCCGCCCAGTTCTC
The DNA here is from genome assembly GCA_018857735.1 of Alviniconcha marisindica. Taxonomy (NCBI): domain Eukaryota; kingdom Metazoa; phylum Mollusca; class Gastropoda; family Provannidae; genus Alviniconcha; species Alviniconcha marisindica. The sequence goes on along the minus strand of JABMCL010002400.1, from coordinate 414,421 downwards.
CAAACTCTGACCTAGGCAAAATTAAGTCAATCGCGTGGCAAGCCATGTTGCTAGTTTCAGCACTTCGGTCACGGGTTTCGCGGCAAATTACCTGGCTCTGCATTCATCCCCCTTCTACTGAAAAATCTGAACTAAGGAAGTTGATACAAAATTCACTGAAGACGAATAAATACTAGCTAAATGAAAGGTACGATGAAAACAGCTTGCCGGCCATACCTAACTCGTAAGTTGAGGATAGATCTGCACATGTGAGCTCAGGTCTTGAAAAGTAAGAACAGAAACATACAAAGCTTACAGTCCTACTTGCTTTGATGAAATAACACTGTAAAACATATGGGCCTGAGCATCGCTACGACCCCTAAGATAGCACAGAAAAGAAAGAAAGAAAGAAAGAAAGAGAAGAGAAGAAGAAGAAGAAGAAGAAGAAGAAAACAAACAAAACAAAAACAAAAACATTACCTCGAATAATTGGAGGACTGGAGAAACGTGCATCGAACCAAGGTTACCAAGAGTCTCATCGGAGGGGGATGTGAGAGGGAGTGGGGGGTGGGGGTGGGGGTGGGGGTGGGGGGCGAGTAATTTGTGCGAGTCCGCGGTACCACACCGTGAGGATAAGCTGAAGAAGCTACCCATAAGAACGACTGTGCATCATGATGAAACCTGTCATTTCAACTTTTCTTTCTCTCTCACCGATTTTGGATCATAACAATATTGTATTCATTGCCTTCTCCGTCACTGTGTTTATGTTTAAGCACTGCAGTTTTATTTCTCTTGTAGTCTTAGCTGGCTTTTCACTTAGTCACAGCCACACTTGGTTTAAAAAACCCCCACTATATTAGCATGCCCCTTCCCGTCCTGTGTTTCCTTACACAAGAGGGGTTGATTATTCTTGCCATCAATATTCTTGCCATCAATATGTAACGCTGAATCAACCGCGGTCATATTATGGCGAAACACAAGCTATGAATCAACTAGCTAAAGTCTCAATCACTGTCCATGTCACACATCATTAAATTTTTATGTGGACAGACAGAGAACTTATTTTTAACGCCTAGTCAACCATGTCGGTTATATCAGGGCGAATCTTATGTGGATGAGGTTGGGAAAGAATGAAATCGAATGAACCCGGAAGACAGAATGCCTGACAGTAGGCGAAGCACACAAAGCTATGCTTTTTTTTTCGGGGGGTGCGGGCGGGTGGGGGTGGGGGTGGGGGGTGTCTGTTTAATGCTAAAAAAAGAAAAGAAAAAAAGTAGAGCCTTCAACAGGTGTGGGTTCTCAGCAGAAGGGACATTGGTTTCTGATACCGCGATACCATATCGCGGAGAGGATCGTTTGCTACACGATCTTGTTGTGTGATATCACTGTGATCATATTTTTTTTCTCAAAAAAAGGGAATGGTGCACAAGAGAAGGGTTGCAACTAGACTGACAGGAGTGTTTCGGAACTATCATTGTCCGATCAAAAAGTGGGGAATGTTTGCAATAACGCACTCTGTAGCCTACTTCATTCAGCATGCATAGACTAGTTCTTGCTATTGAGGACCAAAACAATCCCAAAAGTCGAAACAGGACGAAGCATAAGCTATCAGATCAAAAGTTAAAAAGGATTTACTGCTCACGTTACGTGACATTTTCCGTTTATGAGGACTGAGCCGAATGAGCCACAAAAGCAGACATTAAAAAGGTCGAATTTCTGGCAGTAGTCAAAGCATGCAAAGTTACATTCCAACCTACACTAGAGTTAAAAGAGAGAATCTTTGATAGATTTGAGTGTTTAATTAAACTGAATATTTCAGCTGGAACAAGTAGTCATTGTCAGAACTGTCACATGAGTAAAAACGTCGACGCTCCAATTTTGAAACTTTTTTTGGACAGGTTTTAATCATACAATTCTCTCTCTCTTAGACTATGGTCAAGGTTCGCAGTTTGAGAGAGAGAGAGAGAGAGAGAGAGAGAGAGAGAGAGAGAGAGAGAGAGAGAGAGAGAGAGAGAGAGAGAGAGAGAGAGAGAGAGAGAGAAGAGAGAGAGGAATTTACATATAGCCATTCTGTGAAAAGCAAAAGAGGAATAACACTTTGACAGAAGAAGAGAGAAAGAGCAGAGAGATGAGGAAGTGAGAGAGAGAGAGAGAGAGAGAGAGAAGAAAATATTGTATTGTTGGCCCTTGCCATAAGAGAGAGAGAGAGGAGAGAGAGAGAGAGAGAGAGGGAGGAGGAGAGAGAGAGAGAGAGAGAGAGAGAGAGAGAAGAGAGAGAGAAGAGGAGAGAGAGGAGAGAGAGAGACAGACAGACAGACAGACAGACAGACAGACAGACAGACAGACAGACAGAGAGAGAGAGAGAGTCAACCTTCAGATGGTGGTACATACAATGCCAGTTCTGTGAAAGGTCGCGCTAATCACATAGGAGTGATCTTATCCAGAGCATTATGCTTGTAGTTTCCGACACGTCAAGCAATCCTTTCGTCAGTGTAAGTGTTAAATGCAGACGAAGGGCCCACGAGTAAAATTCAAACAAAGGACTTGCAAGCGTCTAATCATAAAAGAAAAAAGACATAATACTTCGAATAAAATATTGTTCCACAATTGGTAAACACGCTGAGCGAGTTTTTGCGAAAGTATTACACTGATTGTAAGCTGAATTGACCGATTGCCTGTTCGTCTAATAGTTGTTCGAGGAAACACTATTTGCCCAGTTCTCTGAGCAAATTGATCGATAATTCGTTGTTGTTTTGTTTGTTTGTTTGTTTGTTGTTTGTTTTTTGTTTGTTTTTGTTTTTGTTTTGTTTTTGCAGTTGATGATAATATTACATGGACAGGGGGGGGGCGAGGAAACACGTGATCGCACACAGAAAAACGGTGGAAAGAACTTGCGAGAAGAATGAAGTCATTCATTTCTTACCAAATGAAATCACACCAACACACAACACACACACACTACCCACACACACATCACACACCAACACAACACACAACACACACAACACTAGCTAATCACATAGGAGTGCTCTTATCCACAGCATTATGCTTGTAGTTTTCGACAGGTCAAGCAATCCTTTCCTCAGTTTGAGTGTTAAAAGCAGACGAAGGGTCCACGAATAAAATTCGAACAAAGGACTCATAAGAGTCTAACGATAACAGATACATCACCATTTGACAACCATGTATATTCTAACCTTTCCCTTCTTTTGGTACTTTATATGCAAATTGTAACGGATACTGTTCATTTGAAATCGCATGTGTATAATATAACAACTGGGGGTGTCAAAAAGCAGTAGTAGTAAATACTACGATTGTAATGATGCCATTGCAAGGATCATTTTGCAAGTCACTCATGTGTGTATGTATGTATGCATATATATATATTTGTGTTGTGTAAGTGTGTGTTGTTATGTGTGTGTGTGTCGTGGTGCGTGTGTCGTGTGTGTGTGTGATGCTGTGCGTGTGTGTGTGTGTGTGTGTGTGTGTGTGTGGTGGTGTGTGTGTGTGTGCGTGCGTGCGTGCGTGCGTGCGTGCGAGCGTGCGTGCGTGTGTACGAGGATTTGGAAAGATGAAGTGAAATAAACCAGGAATCACACTTTTGAAAGACACAATTCCTTGCACTAAGCGAGGCATAGAGAAGCATTTTCTGATCTGGCCTAATCCGGTATAAAAGGGGAAATCTTTGATAGTTCTGGTTCTGTGAATAGCTAGATAATTGGTTTTCACCTCCCAGTCAACCGTTACTCCCAGTCAACCCAGTCCCAGTCAATGCAACCAATCTGTGGAAACACCTCAGCTGAATCCTTCACCGTTTGGAGGATAGATCGCTGCGGTTTATAACACTCTAGCGACAGTATCGTTTTTGTTTATTAGTCTAGGGTCGATTTCTGCACAGTAAATATTGCAAAAGGATTTCTAAATTTTACATGTGGTTTTTGTATTTCATGACAAATAATTGGTGTAACAACAATGATTTGCATCTTTAATACGACATGCGATTGCTTGAATCGTAAGTCACAAGATTATGACTTGCGAGTGTTTGAAGTCAGCGAAGGTGTTGGACACAAGTTTGCATCCGATTAAAAGAAAGCTTGAGTTTAATTTTGAATCTACATGTTAGGTATAGCTCACCCAAAGGTTTTTGTTTTCGTGGATTATTGCGAAAGATGAAACACGTGGTGCATTTCTGAGAATCTGAACTTGATGGTTATAGTATTGTTTACATATATATCTAACTCTTCTTTCTTATTTTACGGTAATCCAATCAAACCATTGCGCAAGTGCTATGTTCGGTGTCCTCTGGGGACGTGCGGTCAGGCAACAGGAGTGGCCATGCTTATTATAACACTATCCGGAACGCACTTACCCGAATCGTCACCAGCACAAAGTTCTATAGATGGATACAGATGACAACACTGCTTTTGTCCTATAGCAGCTAAGCATTAATTAGGTTACGGTTATTGTCTTTAGGTCGGTGGTTCCCTACAGGGAAAAGTTCTTTTAGCAGAGATTCCGGGCCAAAAGAGATGGTTAAAAGAGGTAATTAGAAAGCAATATCGGCACCTGAGTATATCTGGTACTTGAGAATTTTGTTTCGTTTTTTCCCCCTGCTGCAGGTGAAATAACTTTTCTATACTGCTTAAGCGCAACCTCGGCTATTGAATCCTGCCCTGAATAAGTAAGTTTGATACGCGCGCGCGAGCGTGTGAGTGTGTGTGTGTGTGTGTGTGTGTGTGTGTGTGTGTGTGTGTGTGTGTGTGTGTGTGTGTGTGTGTGTGTGTGTGTGTGTGTGTGTGTGTGTGTGTGTGTGTGTGTGTGTGTGTGTGTGTGTGTGTGTGTGTGTGTGTGTGTGTGTGTGTGTGTGAGAGAGAGAGAGAGAGAGAAGAGAGAGAGAGAGAGAGAGAGAGAGAGAGAGAGACAGACAGACAGACAGACAGACAGACAGACAGACAGACAGACAGACAGACAGACAGACAGACAGACAGACAGACAGACAGACAGAGATTTTGATGCTTTTAGTTGTTGCTCAGTTTGAGTCGGTATTTTATGATAAAACAGATTACACGCTTTCCCCTCAGAAAAGTACGCTACATCAAAAAGCCAAACTACAGCCTGTGTGACCTTTAATTATAGTTAGCTAACTTGCGAACATGCACCGTTTACATCATATTTCTAGCTCCAAAATGGACACCATCCAAACAGCTGTCTATATGCCAGATCCCTTGGCTTTTGTTTCAAAATCATCCAACATCTACGCCTGGATTCTTATGCAATGGGGCATTACACACGCAGGAATTAATCTCGCCTATGCTAAAAACACAGAGTTATTAAATGTTCCCTCTTTTAAACCTGAGTAAGGCAGAAACCTTGCCGTCGTCAGCGACTGCTGGAAATTATCTCTAGTGAATCGCACATGCTTGTCATTTGACAGACTGTATTCTGACTTGTAACGTTTCAAGCAGAGACCTTATTAAATACCTTTTGACGAGTTGCAGCAAATGTTTTTGGTCGCTTGAGCGAAATGGGAACACCTTTCTGTTTACTATTGACCTTTTTGACTTGGCTGTGTTAGCTTTTGACTGCATTGTATTTTGAACTGCGAAACGGACCTTTACTTGTAATTTGATGACTTGTGTCTCGTCCTGATATGACGCTTTGTGGCCGAATGGGCATTCTATATTAAAATCAGTCAGTCTACCTTCTCAGTTTATTAATTTAAAAAAAAATCCCTTCCAACATGAAGTGACTTATGACATGAACAAAATGAATCAAATTTTTACTGACTTGTAAACTGATGAATTATGTTTTGCTTTGATATGTGTTTGACTAGGCGCTAAATATAATGGCAAAATCAATCATTCAGCACATAAAAAAACTGTCACAGACTCATTTAAAACCATTTCAGTTTGCCCACCATTCAGTCAGCTGCCGAAGACAACTCTTGGCCTGCATACAACACGTTCTCCAACTCTGTGAATGGTCCAAGACATAAACCTCGAACACAGTCATTTCGTATCAACTCTGCGACAGACTCGAACCTCTAAACACAGACATTTAGAAGCGCAAATTAATGTTACAAAAATCAGACTGTTAACGTTAAGGGCCTTCAGTTCTTACCTTGAGCATGGAGTTCCCCAGAGATACATGCTTTCCCCTTCGCATTGTTTACCATTCATTTATTTTTCATGTCAAGTTTCTCGGGTCGGCTATACCAAACACTTCATATCGGAAGACGACACTAACAGCACATTTAGGAACCACTGAGACAGATTATGCCTGTTACGTCAGCTTCACAAAGTTTGATGGCGAGTGGGAATAGCTCAGAGGTAGAGCGCCGGACTCATGATCGAAGGGTCGCGGGTTCGAGTACCGGCAAAAACAGAGGGAGATTTTCTTATCCGGGGTCAACTTTCTGCGCTGACTCTCATTTCGGTATCCGTTCACCCCCGTGTTACCGCAGTAGCACGTAAAAGATACCAGTCATTCTGCCAAAAGTACACGTGGCAGGTTACAGCTGAACACACGTGTACACTACATATGTGGCGCCGAATAAAGTGACACCGTAAACTGGTGCCTGGGTGTCACGTGCACGTAAATAAACATGGTGCTTAACTCAACAGAAACCGTACGGCTTATTAGGGACGGGGAGAATGGGGGGAAGTGGGTATGGAGGTGGGGGAGAGGGAGATTATATACCTATCGCTACACTGTCACCACCAGAATGACTTCTGCGTTAAGATGGGCAGCGATTAAAGCCATTTTAATATTTCAGTAGGAAGTGATGGACAAAGTCACAAGACAGTGCCACAAACCACAACCTTTTTGAAGAGAAAGGAGAGCCGAAGCGGTGTCGAACCGAGGTCCTTCCGCTTACCAGCCTAACGCCTTACCGCTAGGCCAAACCGAGACATCAGAGACATCAGAGGTTTTACGTAGCACCAGCCATGTGCAACTAAGTCAAAAAGAAAAGAAATCTGGATTGAAACAGAAATCGTTAAGACTGTGTTTAAGTAGTCACATGATTTGAACTTCCATTTTTATGATGCCAGATACACTATGAAACGGTCTGCAAAGTACGTACAATATAATCATGCAGACAGAGGTCCATCCTTGTCGGTGAGCTTCATCCTGACTGCAATGTCATCCAACTTCTCGTCTCAGGAAAAAACATCTTCTGCTGTATCAGAGCCGCAACTGTTAACTTAAGTACAATTTTCACCTAAGAACTTTCAGAGACCATGTCGTAAGAAAATGTATGTATCATTACATTTTTGAGTTATTATGACTATTGTCTGTTGTATGTTTTTTTGTCCCAGCTAACTGTGACAGAGCCTATGGATTATTCTTAAGTCTGGTGAAATTCCTACGTTGTCGTAATGGTACCGCTTTTCTCCTTGCCGTGGGATCTTTTACGTGTCTACCCCTACGGGACGGAGGACCTCGACTGACGGAACCTACCAGCCATATCTGAGACTAAGGAGAGGTGGTGAGGGGAAATAAAAGGCTAACATTTTAGACACAAAACTAGTGGAAGAGTATGTTGTACTTCAAAATTTACAGTTTGAACGGAAAATAGATTAATAAAGTGGTTAGTCAGTAACATATTTACAGAGTGCTTAGTTGGTAACAGGACCTTACAGAGTGGATTCTATTCTGAGACTACCAACTACCCTGAGAAGGGGATATGGGTGGTCCTATGAACAAAATATAGTACTAATACACTTAAATATATTTATACTGGTCTGTGAAATGTACGAGGTTAGAGTGAAAAACACATTTATCATAGTGGACTTGATTCTGGGCTCAAAGAAGCCAAGGAAGCTGCCACGATTAGGCATTTCAATGCTACTAATGGGATGGGGGTGGGGGGAGGGGGTGGGGGTGTGTGTGTGTGTGTGGGGGGGGGGGGGGGGGGGGGGTTTCACAGGTTAGGTAACATTCCAGTCGAGAATCATCTCGCTTCACTGACGGTTAGCGGAACTGTACAAGAACGCCTTCTCTTTCGTCTTGTTGCTCTGGCTACATGAGCACGTAACATTTGTGCCCGATGTCACATAGTTCAGGAGCTGTGTGAGAGTCGAGGTGGCCGTCCTGGGCTGTCCGTCCTAACGAGCCTTCTGGTTTCCGTGGACGTAAAGCTATATTGAACCATGCTTCGGTTGGTCTCAGCTTGTCCCTAATATGTCAACTGACATCTGAGGACATTAAGCAACACAACCACCACCACCATGCCCGATGTCAAAGGGGCTGTGCATGCAACACGGACGAGCTCCGTGACGTTTGTCGTCGTTTTGCACAGCCGGAGCGCTTTACAGCCAAACGTATGACTTTATGTCAGTAAGAAAGGACTGAATCTGCCATGATGCACGCCTTCATATCACTATAAGAATACACAGACGTGTTTGTTTTACCTTGTTTATGCCACTACCCAATGTGAGATGCTAATGCAGACATTGGGCACAGACTGAATATGAAGTTCTATGTGATCACATTTTTTTTCAGGACAGACATTTGAAAGACAAGTGAAAATGAGTTATCTTATAAAACGTTTTTATTTAATTCTTCAGGAAGAAATAATTCTGAAGTTTAAGCGCGTGGTCACGGGAGACTCCTTGTGTAATTCTTACGCTTATTATGCATACTGACCTCTGTCACACAAAGGCGAACGATGTGGACATTTCAAGCAAATCCTATCACCGGTTGTGAAAATAGTCTTTAAGGTGTTGTCAGCGTTTCCTTCGGAAGTAATTTGTATTTGTTCCTTCCTTTCGGGCGAAGAGATCACGCGGCTCGTTTCATCGCCTGTATTCTGGCTTGGGTGCTTTGGGGGATACACGTGTCGGGGCATTAATGCCTTTGAGATGCGCACTGTGGCCCTTATTCCTCCTTGACCTCGTCTATTAGATGGTCTTTTTGCATTAAAAGAAATGTTTTCGTTAGTGCTTGGTTGTAATATGCAATTGTTTCATTACAGTCTTAACATTTTGATTATATTTAAAGACGTTTTGGACTCGTTTCTCTTATTAATCAGGAGCCAAAGATTTCTTAATACGACACGAGCAGCATGCGAAGCAGTGGTTTGGTGATAGGTAATATCAATTTTTTTTCTTTCAATCAACAGAAAAAAATTACATGGCATGTTATATACACGGCATACATGTTATATACTGTTGATCTAGTTTAAATTCGTTTTTGTTTCTTGCTATAAGTTCAACTCTTTCAGCGTCACCGAGTACGATATGTCAGTACGCTTGATTCTGGATTCTGACTCAAATACACGATTTTGTGAATACCCTGTAAATGGTCTTTCCAAAAGCTAGACCCCCCCCCCCCCCCTCCTTCCGATCTCTACTTTGCTTGTTTTGCTTGGCATTAAACAATGCATTCCGTTCTGGTTTTATTTCTGATTTTTCCTGAAACTTACTGAAGATAAGGCCATCGACAAACACTGACAAACACTATCGACAAATGTTGCCGGGTTTTGCTTCCTATCACCGTAACAGAGACACGTTATGATACCTATTTTAAGGAGTAGGACAACAATATTCTGGCATACACAATTGTACTTGTTTTTTCTTGTTTTTTGTTTTCATTGTTGTAATTGTTTTGTCACGTCTCATTTATTGATAGCGAAGTGAAATTGTTCGTCCGCCATACATTGTGTTTTTTCCCAACTGCATGAGCTCATCGCCTATAAGCTATAGCTTGTTGATGAGCACATAATGATTTTTTGTATGTTTATTTCGTCTCGAATAAATTTTTGTTTAAACCAAACCTATGGTGAAAAATAAGCTGAGGATGACGAATAAACTTCATTTGCAGACGAAAAAAAAAGGAGGTAGGAAATAAAATAAAAAAGAATGCTAAGCATTGGATCCCTTTACGCTGGCTATTTTGATTAATCGAAATCAGCATTTCGAGTCATCGAAACGATGGCGTGGAAAATGGAATGGAGAATAAGAAAAGAAAAAAGTCATTTGTTAGTTGCTGGATTTGTAACGCCAAGGCAAAAACAAGGTCATATCACGGCAAAGCAAAACTCATCAGATCACAAATCAAACTTCGATACATTGCTGATTACACGCATCGCTCCGTATTTGAAGAAGATTGAAAGAAAATGAAACTGAATGAGCCAGGAAAGCAAAAATAAGAATGACAATATTCCTGACATTAGAAGGGAAGCAGACAAAGTTATCTTCTAGGCTACTCCAGATTGTAAACAGGGGGCTTTTGAGAGATCCGGATTCTTAGTGGAGGACGATCTCAATTTCTCTGTTCCACAGTATCCTGCCATGGCGCATGTTTTTTATACCTTGCTGTGCTACCATGTTTGTCGTCCACTTCGAGAAAATTAAGTGGTGAATGTAGTCTTAACTAACGTCGGTTTTTCTTTTCTGTTGTTTAAGACTAGCCGCTGAATTTCGCCAGTTTTGACCGCTCCCCACAAGTCACACTGGTCAAGTGTTGTCTGGCTACATCTTCATTTGCTTTCAAGATCTCCCTAGATTCAAGATTCAACATTACTTTATTATCTCATCAGAGGAATTAAAAGTGGCTGAACATTAGCCACATCACAGTACACAATAACACATATTTTATATTTTAAAACTCAAAGAACAGTTATTGAAAATACAAACATTACATAATAAAGAAACTAGTAATTTACGTAATTTACACACACACACACACACACACACACACACACACACACACACACACACACACACACACGCACGCACGCACGCACGACGCACGCACGCACGCACCACCACGCACACACACACACACGCACGCACGCACGCACGCACGCACACACCACACACACACACACACACACACACACTGCTCTGACGTTTGAACAGATTTATCTGTTGAGAAATGCTATTGACTGCATTTTATTTAATTTAGGTACGCGAAACTGTCTACCAGATGGAAGAAGCTCGTAATGTTTAGCAAGGACATGGCTGTTGTCATCTACAGTCTTATAAGTGGTCTAGAGTTCGGAGTCTTGAAGGCACACACTGGCCTGCCACAACGAGTACATATCAAGTTTCCCGCAACAGAAGCGGAACAAACAGTAAAATCCAAGGTACGCCATCATGTGCGAGCTGCCGAACGAGATTAAACTGACACTGGAGGTAATAAGATGTCTGAAAATTGCCGTTCAGTTCTGGTTTTACTTCAGCCTGTAATTTTTGCAAATGACTTCACATTTACGTCTGGCGTTTTCACAGTTTACGAAGTACTTTAAGTTGCATTCATATGAACGCTAGAATAAGACTAAAATCACCGTGCATTCCACCATTTAACCAGTAGCGTATAGTTGTCAGACAGAAAGCTTCACGAGCAGGGAGACGGGTCTTAGAACTCAGCGCGGAATCCTCTATTGTCTACGATGTTTCAGTGCTTCCTGTCAGACTGTAACAGGGGCATATATATCTACTCATTCTGCCAACGCAACCGGGAAAACTTCTCATAGTCTGCTTCGACTTCAAACTTCAAACTGCCTAGTGAACTGTTACGCGCGCAGCCAAAAGCAGACAGGTCCGACAAGTGCGACGTCCTCAACGGAGAGACTTACTCAACAGTCCAGAATCCATCCACTGGATCAGAAGCGTAAAAGTGACATTATGCGTGTTCTGTTCACTGATTTTTACGCTTAGCGCCAAATGAAGTGCGGAAAGTCATATGAGGTGCATACTCTAAAACCCAGTCACGAGAAGTAGCCTAGTAAGCAAGTAACTTGGTGTTTTACGCCCAGTCAACTATTACGGTTATATCAGGGCGAGAGAAGAAGCCTGCATGACCTACATACTGCTAGTCACATACCACAATCTATGCTTCATGAAAATTCAGAGTAAAAATGACGCTGCTGTGAAATGGAAAGGCACAGATGCATAACTTAGAATTACTTCCAGTAAGAGAAGCACGCAGGGCTATATTTAAAAACAGAGGGGAAAAAAGGATCCCCGTCAGCTCTTGGTTTGCATCAGAAGGGACCTTAATGGGTCTTAACCCCGAAAAGTTTGCGGATTTTTGTTTGTCTTTGTCATAGTAAACAAGCGTTCTTTTTAACCTTTTATGTGTTTGGATCTTAATGTGTGAGTCGCGGTATGTCAGTGCAGGATCGGGTTAGTTAGCAATTGGATTTCAGTGTCCTGTCAATTGCACAGGGTCACCTCAGGGCAGAGGATCGAGCGTAATGAACTATTTGATTTCAGTTTTGATATGAAGTGTTCGAGAGAAAGCTGGAAAGAATCTACCGTCATGAATCATTCGTGTACTAGTTTCCTTTTTGTCCCCTATAAGTTGTTTATTGACTAAAATGTTTTGTGTTACTGACGTTCTTCGTCGTATTAAAATCGGAAATTTTACTACTTCTTTAACTACAGTCCTGTTCGTTGATTGCATATTTTCTATAAACCCCTTGCGGCCCCCCCCCCCCCCCTCTCTCTCTCTCTCTCTCTTGTCTCTCTCTTTCCACATCCGCATGTGAAACTCCCGCTGTTTGAAATATAGCTCAGGCTGCTAGTTAATATGTTGTGCGTTTTATTGTTTTTGTAGTTAGTTTTGTTTAGTATTAAGGTGACCATTTAATTGTCTTATTCAGAAACCTATTCTATCTACCTTGGAAGCGTTTGCCCTGATGTAACCATAATTATTGGTTGACTGGGCGTAAAATACTAACTCACTTTCTCCTGAAAGTGTACTCAGAGATGCAGACCCACTATTAAATGCTACACAAGGTAAATGGTCGGGACTCTCTCTCTCTCTCTCTTTGTGTGTGTGTGTGTGTGTGTGTGTGTGTGTGTGTGTGTGTGTGTGTGTGTGTGTGTGTGTGTGTGTGTGTGTGTGTGTGTGTGTGTGTGTGTGTGTGTGTGTGTGTGTGTGTGTGTGTGTGTGTGTGTGTGTGTGTGTGTGTGTGTGTGTGTGTGTGTGTGTGTGTGTGTGCGTGATGATTTTTAGAATTATTAAAATACTATTTAAATTCAATTTTTGGTTGTGCTTTAATGTAAGAGATCGAACGACAACTTTATTTTCCCACTGGGATGAATAAAGTATATCGTTCTTGTTGTCCGTGAAGTGAATATTAAACTATGTTGAAAATTTGTTGGGCTCACTGCACTCATAGTCCTATTGTCACGTGTACGACCTGACCACATCCAAATAAAAGACTAGATGGAGTCTGAACACATGTGAGCCGATATGGCCTAGCGGTAAAGCGTTAGGCTGGTAAGCAGAGGGACCTCGGTTCGAATCCGCTTCGGTTCTCCTTTCTCTTCAAAACTTGTGGTTTGTGGACACTGACTTGTGACCTTGTCCCTCACAATTAATGAAACATTAAAATGGCTCTCATCACTGCCAATCTTAACGCAGGAGTCATTTTGGTGGTGACAGTATAATAGGTATAGGTATAATAGTCTCCCCTCCCCTCACCTCCCTAAACCCTTCCCCTTCTCCCCGTCTCTAATAAGCCTGTGGACGTTAAGCACCATGTTTACTTACTATAGTCTGAACACGTGACTTCAGTTTTGATGATGAAGTGATGCTTTATGTCCTCAGATGTCAGTTGACATATTAAGGACAAGTTGTGACCAATGCCGAAGCACGGTGCAATAAATCTTTACGTCCACGGAAACCAGAAGGCTCGTTAGGACGGACAGTCCAGGACGTCCACCTCGACTCTCACACAGCTCCTGAACCATGACTTCAGTTTTTTACTACTTGGTTCTTAATGTCCTCGGATGTCAGATGACATATTAGGGACAAGGTTCAGTTTTGCCACAGTTGCCCCTTTTATAACGCCAGGGCACGAATAGCTCGAACAGTGACTCGGACCTTTACGCGTGGTTTTATTACTTTTGGGGGTTTGCATTGCCCTTGTGTGAAGTATATGGTACATTGGTAGCTGCAGGCGCCGATAGCCTACTCGAGTCGGTTCGGCCGTATGGCTGAGGAGTACCGTCCGAACCTGATCTCCAACGGATCGTGTGTCAGTATAGACAGCCGTAGGGTTGAAATGGTTCAGAGTTCCGTTTCAACCTGTCCGTTCCAATTACGGCAAGCTTTATTTTCCAAACGGATGAAGAAAAGAACGTAAGACAAAGCGGTAAAGATCCTGACTTCTAAACTGTCTAGCGTTTTATTCTCCCCTAGTCCATTTAATGTTGAATCTGTTTTTCCCCGATGTTACTTTTTTTCTTACACTCTCTGCAAACGTTGTTGTTGTTGTTGGTTGTTTTTTTTGTTTTTGTTTTTGTTTTTACAACCATGTTTTACTGAAGGAGAAAACATTCCCATTTAAAAAAAAGAAGCCACTTTGAGTCTCAGACAACTGCCGAAGAATTCTTACTGAAATACTGGTGCACACCTAACAATGTTTCATTACAAAATGATAACATGTGACAACTTTCTGACAGAAACTACTGTTTTAAAATTAAATACCCAGTCGTGACCTAACCGCTCACAAAAAGTCCGTTAATAAACGCCAAAACAGGTCCACGATACCAAATGACGCGAGTTGCAAAACAAAACTGTCTCGATTCTGCATATTATTTTCATTTACTGAAGTAAATTTTAACCATTCAGAAGTTTTTTGTTCGGAATACGTAATTCTGTCTGTCTGTGGTAACGTCTAAGCAGGCATTTTTGTCAGAAGTCGCTTTAGTAAGTGCTTAATATGTCGAACTTTGCACAATACAGTTCAAACTATGACCATAGCAGAACCTTAACATCAGAGGAACCTCCGAAACGTAAATTTATAAATCGTATTTTCGCAATATAATTTTACGGAACGAACCAAGGTTAAAACAATTGTCATGTTACTGAAGGCATTTAAAACAAATCGCATGCTAAACACCAAACGACTCACCCGTCTCAATAAGGCCAGAAAAACTGACTAGCCATGTTGAAAAACAACAACTGTTAAACATGATGCATAGACTGCATATGGCTCTTCAAAAGAAAAACCACTCAGAGATTTTCAGTGGCAGAGATCATCTTCTCCATTGTTTTGAGATCTCGCCGCAAAATACCACTAGCAAGGACAAATTAGCTATAGCAATAATATTCTGATGTTTATGCTGTTTCAACCATTATTAATAGATCTAACTGAGCTGCGTGAACTTAATGTTACGAGTAAATTTTTAATTACGCAAACTAAAGATAAATTATTATTGCTGCATTTGAAAGCTTCAAAGCTAAATCACTATTCTGAGCATTCGGAAGTAAACCTTTGTTTGTTCAATGGATATATTTTCGTAATCGATGAATTCATTACTGGGTGTTTGGGTAACGACAGTAATTGTTTTATGATTCGTTCTTCTGTAAATCATAATGGTCTTTTGTATAACCGACTTATTATTTTTCCGCATCCGTCGCCTTCTATGCCATTTTAAATCGGAATTTATCACAAAGATGTGTTTCCATCTGTATTTTTATGAAACAGCATTTTTTTTAAAATTATTTACCAACAGCGGTTTACAACCATTTGATTCAGTTTGCATCTTGAATCTGATTTACCATCTTGACATCTGTACCAGGTTTCGAAGATGTTGCAGGAATGGAGTTGATGATACTGACTTATTTTTTGGATACAGAAAGGGAATGTAAACACAGTTATATAGACAACTACAGAGATGCTGCCCACGCATCAGTCTGAAGTATTCAACTTCCGTTCCTTTTTGGGTTGTTTCTTTTTGTTGTTGTTGTTGAAAATATAGGTCAGTAGAAAAAGAAAAATATCCATCAAAGACATCAGATTTACCTGCTCGACCTTTTATGATTTATATCTGTGACACAAATTTTGCATACTATTTGTTGATGAAGCAAAAGAACGGTAGGCACACAAAACGGTTACGCATGACTAGGACTAGGAGTTGAGCACAAGTATGCATGTTCCCATCGTCTGTGAAACAAAGAATATACAGTTGTGGTTGCGTTGGCCCATTTTGAATCTGTGCACATATGCGAGTAGCTGCGGAATTTTGCAGTCGCCACGCGGAATTTGAATAATATTGCTACTTTGTTTGCTAAAATGTTGCGCTTGCCAGACGGAAAACCTTTTGCAAAAGGGACAACATTTGCTATTCGAAACGACTGTTTTGGCAGACCCCTGTCAAATTTGACAAAGGTTTGCGGTAAAACTAAGTGAGCACAGTGTGCATAAAAAGTGCGCCAAGCTACACACACGCACGCACGCGCGCACACACACACACACACACACACACACACACACACACACACACACACACACACACACACACACACACACACACACACACACACACACACACACACACACACACAATTCTGCGGGTCTCCAAATACCTCATTCAAACCTAGCAATTTTTCCTGTATGATGACAAGCAATTGCTTTTTGCTAAATATGCATATGACTGTATCTTCGTGTTTAAATGGTTCAAATTTGTAAACTGCACAAATCGTACCTGGTTATTTGCAAAGCATGGCAGGTCTATTGTTTTAGAATAAGAAATTTATGTTACAGGGCTCAAACGCGCCCTAGCGACAAGATCGGTATTATTTGGCCGATTCAAGCAACAAAACAAACTAAAACAAAAGAAACAAAACACGCTATGCCAATACTAAAATAAAATGCCATAGAAACCCGACTCCCTTTCAACTTCCAGAAAACTTTGGCTGAAAGCCGGCAAAACTAAGGATACTTTTTTCTCCCTTTAGCTTGTCACAGCTATTAAATTCGGCATGGCTAGTAACATCTCTCTCTACTCTATCCGAGGGTGGGTGAGAACGAAGCTCAGTTCAAAGACTGTCAGGAACTTCGGTCTACACTTCGACTCTGATCTTTCGATCCACCAAAGTCAACACGTTTGGAAAAAGTGTTTGATACATTATCAGCCACTCTTGTGATAGCCTGATACAACCCTATGTGGTTGACTGGGCTCAAAGTATCAACTAACACTTTTGTAAAAGTGTTAACTCTAAACTAAGAGAACATACTTTTGTTGTGATGTTGTTTTATTGGTCAGCTGTCAAAATGCCACTGTCCTATTTGTCTCATCCTTCTCACATTTTGTTTCGTGTCCCAGGTTGACTACTCTAAATCTGCACTTGCACTGGTTTGCTATCTGAAGAGCACTTAAGCTTGTGTGAAATCCAAGGAAATAGAGAAAGAGTTTTGTTATTTGTTTTGGTTTTGGTTTGTTACGGGTTTTTTTCTCGTTTTTTTATATTTTTTCTTCTTCTCGGAAACAAAACAAAGAAGAACATGCCAGGTTACTCCTCTGCTGTTAGATCTTCACCAGTAGTTGTCAAACGGACATTTAAAACGAAATTCTTGCTTTCAGCTCTGTTCTCTTCTACATGTTAGATGAAACATGTTTCGAGAAGGTTAGTTTCTTGAAGTTACATAAGTTATAGTTTTGCATGCCTGTCCTGCTGCCATTGTTTAACCCTTTTGTTGCCGTGATATGCCACTGGAAAACGACCAATAAAAGTGCACAATTTGAAATTCTTAAGCATTTTCTTTCTTCCTTTTCGCATTAGAATGTCAAAGGACCTTCATCAAAACGCACAGTACTGAAAATGATTTGTTATAGGACTGGAAGGGAAAAAACTGTTTGCAAGCGTGTGCGTGCATTTTTGAGACTGGAAATTTAACAGGCTGGGGCAGTGAAGGGGTTAAGCTAAGAGATGTATTTCCCGTTCAGGGAATTTTATTTTCTCCACGTATCCGCTTTCATTGAACTTAGTAATCAGCCTTCAAATAATGCACGTTAACGTTACTGCATCGTCGAGTTCGTGTGGGTGGGTGGGGATTGGGGTGAGGGGGGGGGGGAGGGGGGGGGGGGGGTCCGGAAGGTGAGGGCGGAGGGATTCCACAAGGAGTCAAGCAGCTAGACCTAGCCTAGATTCAGTATTTTAAAGTGAGCAAGCAATAACTCATTGGTTCAGAGCTCATGAGATGTGTGGAAGTCGAGGTGACCGTCCTGGGCTCCCCATCCCTAATACAGTAATTGTCTGCACGGTCTCTGTGGATGTCAAGCAACATTGAACTTGAACTCTTGGGTAGCAGGAAAAACAGCTTCGACGATTTTGTTTTACAATCGAACATTAGCAGTTAGATTTTGGACATCTATGCTTCCTCGACGATGCTGTGATTTCCTTCTGTCATATACTTGGCACATGGAGGATGGGAGGGCAGTATCAGTTAATGCCCATGGACATCGGACAGTTAAGTTCAATTCAAGATGGTATCTATGCACTCCGAAAAGTCCATATGCGCTCCTCCCCATCTCTCAGAAGTTTCCCCAACGTTGTACATCGCGCAGTGATCTGTAATTAACGTTGCTGTTTAAAAACAAAAGTGGAGGTTGCGTTGAACTTATAGTTGTAAATATTGTTCAGCTCTATGGGAACTATTGACGTGTCTTCTTAATAATAATAATGGTTTTCTAAATATAAACATTTAAATGGTACTTTTCAGATTTAATGTGCTAAAGTACAGGACCACATGGATTATCCATTCTTTTGTTTGCAAAGAAAGCTGAACCAAGTAGTTTTTCAGCTGTCGCGCTCTAGTCGCGCTTCATTATCAGAATCACTAGTGTTAATAATGTTGTTGCTGCTGCACCATTAGTAAATCGCATCTTTACGACAAGTACCGTTATTGTTGTTTCCGTCAGCACTGTCGTCATCTTCATCATTATGACACTTGCAGCAGTCACTCCATACGTCCAACTAGCCTCAGTTTAAATGCCTAAGGCATTTTAAGGCAGCTACCTACCCATCAACCGTTTGATTAAGAACTTCGTCGGATTTTGCCTTTCAAATCGTCGAGCTCGGCTACTCTGCTTTAATTTTCAGCCATACTGCATCCGTCGCTATGTTTATCTATGTCAAAGGTTCGGTAAAGGCAGGTATTGTATTATATTGTATTCCCTTGTGCCCCCGTCGAACCAGTGAGGAGTTTATGCATAATCTATGTTCGATTACTGGCGAAAGACGCAAGCATGTTTCCGATAGCTTTCCCGAGCTTTTTCCCAGCACGGTTGGTCTGTGATTTGGGTATCATGTAGAAGAATGATTGATTTATGCTTGAGACTTTAACGCCCTGTCAACTCAACCGTGAAGACAGTATGAGGGTGAAACTAAACGCATTCAACCACCATCCAAAAGCCTCATTCGCTTCCCGTCACGCAAGACACTTTATGCTGGAGGTCAGTTTGGAAAAAAACATAGAAGTTTGGAAGAAAAATAGAAGATGATAGGAATGTGAAAGCGGAAGTTAGAAAGCAAAATTCCTGGCAGGAGGCAAAGTATGCAAGGCTAGATTCTGACCCACTCCAGGTTATGAAAGAAGGATGGAAAAAAGAATAAGAAAAGAAGTGGGTGAAAAGAGAGACTCAAATTCGTATCGTTGTTTGAGATCATTAATATATTGTTAATTGTTGTATGAGTGAACGAGCGGAGACTGGTGTGCGCATGTCATTGTGTGTGTGTGTGTGTGTGTGTGTGTGTGTGTGTGTGTGTGTGTGTGTGTGTGTGTGTGTGTGTGTGTGTGTGTGTGTGTGTGTGTGTGTGTGTGTGTGTGTGTGTGTGTGTGTTGTTAGACAGGCGATAATGGTAATTAAACCTGCAATGATTAAGGTTTTTGTTTGCTGAAATGTATGTTAATGTGGTTTTTGTGATAAGATGTTTGTACAGCGCAGTGAGTTTAACTCTGGTTAAAGAATAGCGCTTTATAAGAATTTATTATTATTATTATTAATATTTTTTAAATTATTATTATTATTATTAAATTATTATTATTATTATTAAATGAGAGAGAGGCAGTGGGGAAACAGGCCGGGGGAGAGGGTAGAAATACCAACAGTTATATTGAAATTGGACAGAAAAAAAGGACTGATCCCTTCAGTCACTCCAATCCACTGTAAAAGCTGAGTAACAGTAACATCAACATGCTTCATTTTCAGCTGCCCGCGAGGATGGTTAGCCGAACTGTAACATAATTACCCCCAAATCAAAGTGTTTGTTAATTACCCCCAAATCAAAGTGCTTGTCAGTTACCCCCAAATCAAAGTGTTTGTTAATTATCCCCAGATCAAAGTGTTTGTTAATGGAGTTAAATTCACCGCGCATTTGAACAAAACTATCCTTTTCCTGTCCATTTTACCCTGCGTGTTAGCATTTTACCGTTTCAGTGTCAAGCCACAGAACCTCCAAACATAGACCCACTGTTCTCAGTCAGCAGGAACTTTTAGTTTGCCTCGAACACTCTGCCACTCTGATTCTTTTTAGTCTTTCAAGACTGCTCTTAAAACTCATGCGTTCAAAAACGATAAACATTAAAATAAAATAAAATCGTCTTTTTCACAGGCGTCCCTGCCCCAATGAAATACAAGAGGGGACAAGAGAGTATATAAAATTCAAGGTAGGACAATAAAGTATGTGAAATCCAAATCGAGACAATAAGATATCTGACATCCAAACCGGAACAAAGAAAAGTATATAAAATCCAAATTAGGACAATAATATAATTATGTACTAGAACAATAAAATGTGTGAACTCCGGATCGGGGCAAATAAATTATGTTAAGTCCAATTGTGACAATAAAGTATTCAAATCTAAACTGGGACAAAGACCATTTGAAATCAAAATTGGGATAAAAAAAATAAAAATAATAAGGACAATAGTAATCAAGTATTTGAAATACAGACTGAGCCAGCAAAATATATGGAGTCCAAATTGGGATAATAAAACATGTGAAATTCGAAATGGGATGATAAAGTGTACACGAAATCTAAACCGGGGCAACACGGTATACAAAATAGTAATTGGACTATTCCCGACTACCGGCCTGTCAAATACTTTACTCTCTTCTATGGTTAGTTTTGTGAAAAGCTCGAAAACCTACAAATATGGGTCTGTTTTCAGTCCATTGCATGACATGAATGGGAGCTGGGATTGAGACGTTAGGGATGGCAATTAGACAGTAGTCGCAGCTTGAAGTGTAGTGTCTACAAACAGGCGTGATTTATTAGTAAAGAAACATTATGGACAGTGGGTGTCCAATAGGTAGTTTTAGGACTGTCTTACTATTGTAGCAAGGGGGTGGTTTATGCAATATATAACGTATAGCTGTGTAATTTCCGGATTGGTGGTGAAGCTTTTTTTAATCTTTTCTTTTTTCTTCGGGTACTTCGTTGCGCCCCATTCCCTATCAGATTCAGTCAGTAACCAGAATGGTAACGGCGAAAATGCTGAAAGTGGTTACGGTTAAATTGTCACCTGAGTTCTGAAGTTAAAAGTAGGCCCATCGGCAGTTAACCGTTTGGTACTAAACAGCAAGATTATAAAACACACGGGCAGGGTGGCCCCCAGACGTGAACGCTGGGTCTGCCTGATTGTATAGCAGACGCAACACACACGGGAGTTAATTAGCGCCCGAAATATGTAACACAAGTACAACATCAAAGACCTGAGTCGCCAACAGCAGCTCTCACCTGGCATGCGTGTAAATAGAAGGTACATCAACTCCACCAGGGATAACAAAAACAAAAGCAAAAATGTTATCGCTAGTCAGTCGGTCAAATGTGGAACAATGCTAATCTGCCCCTGGAAAGATACTGTCACTAAAATTGGTACCCACACTCTCAAGTGCCCCACTAATCACTCGCCAAGGACTATGAGAGCCATTAGGGAAGGCAACTAAATGATCCCGAAGACGCTGTCACTAACGACTCCGCCACTAATGATTCTGTAACATTTAAGAATGACTGTCGCCGAAAGACTTAGACACTGTCAGGAAAGGTACTAAAGACTTTCGCGGAAAATTCACTAAATACACTGCTGACTAAAAACTGTCACTATCGACTTTGTCATTAGGGATTTTTGACAAGCAGATTTTAAAGATCTAAAGATTATCATTAAGTCTCACACATACGCGCACCGCGCGCTCGCGCGACCCCCCCCCCCCCCCCCCCCCCCCCCCCACCCCAAACCACACACACACACACACACACACACACATACACTATACAATAAAGTCAGTAAAGACTCTAAATGCTCAGCCATTTAAAATTATAAACACTGACGCTAGAGACTGCTACTCAAGACTGTCACCTTGGATGGTTACGCTTTATTGGTGATTTTGCACATCTCGTTCACACATCAAGCCGAATTTATACCTATGATTATGTTAAACGTCAACACGTATATGGTTAAGAACCTGGCATAAAGATCAATACATCGCAAGTCTTCATATCGCATCAGGACGTCAAGAATAACAACTGTCAACACGGTCCACACAGATCGGACCCCTCCCTATCTTCCCTAAAAAGAATAGCCAGAAAGAAACCCCCAAAATGATTGATCAAATGGGCTGAGGAACATGTAAAAACTCGACTTGTAAACCGCCAGTCAACATAAAGAAAGGGAAAAGCTCCACCCAGTATTTGAAGTCGGTCACTGCCAAGTCTCAAAGAGTAACAATTCAATGCCTCCCTCAGTTTCTTACCGCAGAAAACAGATCCAGCAAACAAAGATTTGACGGCCCTGGCCACCCATCAACAGAGAAAAAGAGAGGGAGAGGGTGGGGTGGGGAGGGAGAGAAATGTGCATAAATCGCCCCTTGACAACATATTCAGATCTCAAAGCCCAGCCCAGAGACCTTGAAGGTGCCAAGTCTAACGGCCAAGGCTTCGGAGAGGGATTATGAAGATCAGCATCTCTAGTCCAGCAGGTGGCGCCAGCTATTTCTTTCTCGCAAAAGGAGCGGATCCCACATGGAAGAAAATGGAGCCGTTTGTGGTCACAATCGATTTATGGTCTCTTTTTACTGTGTAAAAAAGGCAAATCCTAAGGGACGCCCCTTAAATTTCTGACATCATCGAAGACCTTGTGTGTTTGCAAGCTTCTAAAATTTGTCTGTCTAGCATTTTACGGCAAAAAAGGGGCGGTGAAATGTAAACGACAAAGTTGAAGGCAAGCAAGGGATATGGATATTCTCTTGTTTTCCCTACTAATAGTGACGCCGCCGTGGTTTCAGGGTCAAAATCTGCACGAATCGAAAATTTCAAAAACTGACAAAAATGGAGTCCATGTATGAAATACTCTTCATTTTTGTTCAAGCGAATGGCAACGCCGCTGTTCTTCCAAGGTCGAGACCGCCCACACCATATTTTCAATAGTCAAAATTGCGCGCATCACAATATTTTCAATTCTCAAGCTCCCGCGCGTCTCAAAAGTTTCATTCAAGGAAGTTCCTGTTTGTTCGAAGCTGTCCAAGGTTAGCTGCAGATGCAGAATGCGGCTTGATCGGTTTTTGTTCCTGTTGTTTTCTAACTAGGAAATTTGAATATCAGAATCGGAATATTTATTGCCCCAGTACAAGTTTACAAGGAAATTTGTCTGACGGTGCACGGTAACAAATATATTTTTTTTAAAGTCTATTTTAACACAGCAACAAAGACTAAAAGCACACTAAAATACACATGCACCATATTATTATGACAATATCCGTGTATTGGGTAATTCTATTAAAATAGAAACAGATCAAAACTCACAAAAGATTTTTTTTCTTCTATTTTTTCTTCTTTTTCTTTTAGTTAAACTGTACAATACTTATAATCTGGAATATTTTGGCAAATCTGTCCTTTATCAAAGAACTGACAAAGAAACATTTATTTTACACACACACACACACACACACACACACACACACACACACACACACACACACACACACACCACACACACCCACACACACACACACACACAACACACACACACACACACACACACACACACACACACACACACACACACACACACACACACACACACACACAAGTGAAACAAGATTTGTTTGTAATTCGTGTCATTCTCGCCAAGATGTGTTATTAATATATAGGACGATGCGTTTGTGTCAAAATGCGCTTTATTGAGCATTACGCATTATTAGTCTTGTTGCTGTTTGTTGTTGTTGTTTTCTTCTTCTTCTTCTTTTTTCATAACAATATTTTTTTATTTTTTTTTAATAGCAGATGGTCTAAGTCCCGGACGGTCTAAGTCCGGAAAAAACAGCTGTTTTCCCATCCGTTTTGCAATTAACATCGCTCGTTTACAATTTCTCAACCACAAATTATAATTTTTCCGCTACAAACACCACAATGGTTCCGATGAGACTCGCTCTACACTTTGTCACGATCTCATGGTTGAACAAAGTCGTCCATGGAGATAAATTTTTCCTATTAAAAAAACATCAAATCTTTTACGTGCTACTCTATGCCCTCAGGACAAGGCACGATTTGTTTTAATTTTTTTAAGATGCTTTACGAACACAGAAACCTACGGTTTATTATGGACAGGGGAAGGGAGTAGGTACCTATAAAGAGTCACTCGCTTAGCGTCCCCGCTGATACCAGTTAGCGTACCCGCTGACTACTAGTTAGCGTACCCGCTGACTACCAGTTAGCGTACCCGCTGATATCTGCTGACTACCAGTAAGCGTACCCACTGACTACCGATTAGCATTTAGCGTACCCGCTGCTTACCAATTAACGTGCCCGCTGACTACCAATTAGTAGTTTTGTTGACTACCAGTTAACGTACCGCTGACTACCAGTTAGCGTACTCGCTGACTACTACCATGAGCAAGTGATGTTAAGGCGGACGCGATACTCTCCAGCTTTCTGTTTCAACCGGATAGGGAACAACAAGGCACGGCACGCATTCTATACCTATGACGTAAAAAGAGAAATAATGAAAAGGAGCCTAAAAAGGGAAAGAGCTAGACCTAGCTACACAAGAATATACATATATATTTGCCCGGTACTTACTTACATACGTTTTACTAAATGTCCTCAGATGCTAAAACTAAAAGGCATATTGGGGACAATCTGTAGAACAATCTTGTCTTGGATATAAAACAGCTGGAAAAAGAAAAAGAAAAGTCACATAGTTCAGGAGCTGTGCGAGAGTCGAGGTGGCCGTCCTGGGCTGTCCGTCCTAACGAGCCTTCTGGTTTCCGTGGACGTAAAGAATTATTGAACCGTGCTTCGGCATTGGTCACAACTTGTCCCTAATATGTCAACTGACATCTGAGGACATTAAGCATCACTTCATCATCATCATCAAAAAGAAAAGAAAAAGGGGGGGGGGGGGGGGATGGGAGGGGGGATGGGAGGGGAGATGGGCTTGGTCCACTTGCGGATCAATACAAGGATCCTCAGGATATAAAAGCAGCTAAGAATAAAAGGGGGTGCGGAGGAGGGATGAACTTGGTCCACTTACGGATCAATACCAGGGTCAGTTTGCCCGGACAGGAAGCGGGGCAAATATATACCACCCTGCCAACCTCAGCAGTTATATCAGAGCTAAGCGGAGCAAGCCGTCAAACAGCACTCACTGCCACTTCACATTAGAAATGATGCAGTTATTGACGATATGTTCAAGTCAGCCCTGAAAACCTATTTCTTCAACTTCCTAGAATCTGATTAGGTCACTTCTGCTGGATTGGCTGATGTGTGTGTGTGTGGTGGGGGGGGGGGGGGGGGGGAGGAGGCGTAGCTTTGAGTGAGCGAACTACAGAGGTGTCTATGCACCGATGCATATGTATATCTTTTCCTTCTCATAAAGGGATAGAGTTTGACTTTCGTATATTTCTACACCTCCCCCCCCCCCCCCCCCACTTTCATGTTGTTCTTTGTTAGGCTCTTAACGCTTTTAGTAAATAAATGGCGCTCACGAAATTACCATTGTTATTATTGTTAGTCTGGTTCCTTGCGGCGATACATTACGTTCTGTATTTCAAATGGAATCTGGGAATTAAAAACAAAAACAAAAAACAAAACGAAGTATAGAAAGACAGAATTTCCTGGCAGTGAACGAAGCGTGCAAACTATAATTATTTTCACTCACTCCAGGCCCGAGCAGAGGGAACGGTCTTTGATTAACAGCTAGGGATTTTCAGCTGAGGCGGGGGAGTGTGGAGAGGTTGGGGGGAGGGAAGGGTGTTTCATAAATTTCTGCGTCCGTGGTAGCCCACCGCAGCCGGTGCGGACAAGACGTGACTGTATTCCGGGCCAGAAGCGGGGCAAATGTCAATGTTGAAACCGGCTTGACCGGCTGTGGTTCGGTTCAGCACAGAGAGCGACACAGAGAGGCACACGGAGCGGGGCCCCAAATATTGGTCCTGCAAACCCGCGTCCCGTTATAGACCAAAGGCGACAATGAATCCGACAGGTCACTCGGATCACACCGCATTAACTGAGCAAACAGCACCGGGCAGTTCTCACCCTACGGCTGTGCACTGCGGGAATTAGTCCCAACAATAAAAAGCCGAGTTCTCTGAGTGCACAGGCAAGGAGCGTTAATTGTCATCATGCAAATGGCAGAGGGCACCACGATCGCCCTACACAGTCACGTGACGCAGCGGATGCAGAAATTAACCCCCCGCCCCTCCCCTCCCCTTCCCTTCCCCTCCCCCTCCTTCTGTCTGCTGAGAATTCAGAGCTATTCAAGTTTTAAAACTAGATGAGGAAATAGCAGACACAAGGAAATTTACTTTGATGGAATGTCATTGCGATCATGCTTCTGAAACTGGTTGACTACGTACTTTTCGATCTAGTATCTGCGTACGTAGGTTTCAGTCTCAGTAATATCTACGTTACATACGTTTCAGTCTAGTATCTACGTCACGTATGTTTCAGTCTAGTATCTACGTTACGTACATTTCAATTTAGTAACTACTTTACGTACGTTTCAGTTTAGTATCTACGTTACGTACGTTTCAATCTAGTGTGTACATTACATACGTTTGAATCTAGTATCTACGTCACTTTAACTGATAATATGCTTCATCCTCTCTACCCATCCTTCTCTGCGTGTTCTTTTTTCTTCCTTTTCTTTTCTTTTTCTCCTCTCTGTGTGTATGAATGTGATGGCTGTGCGGAGA
>JABMCL010002400.1:350000-382500 GCA_018857735.1 Alviniconcha marisindica | reverse complement strand
ATTGATTGGGTAATCTTACCCCGCATTTCAGTAGGTATATTGGGTAATCTTACCCAGCATTCCAGTAGGTACTGCTTTTGTGTTTTGTTGTTGTTGTGTTTTTTAATTCTTTTAACTTTTTAATACAATTGTTAAGCATATGAACATATACATATATACACCAAACTTACACATAAGCACAAAATGAATATAAAAATTTAAACCAATCAACTAGCTTACATAACAAGACTGAATAAGCAACCAGTAGGCATTCTTAGTTTCTAAAGGAAGATTACAAACTGTTGTCTTAACACATTTACGCCTAAACGTTAGAGAAGAATAAGAACAACGTTTTACGCCCAGTAAACCACGCAGTATTATATCGGGTGATTATAACAACAGCAATAAAAATAAAAGCAATGAATGTTATACTGGCCTTATTTCAAGATGAACTCTTAAGCGCAGTCAGTTAAAAACTGCCTATGAACACGCATTACCACTGAAAGTGTAGCTCAAATAATAAACTTACACTGATGAGTGCATTTATTTAACTCTTTCTCTCTCTCTCCCCCCCCCCCCTCCCTCTCCTTCCTTTTCTTTTCTTATTATTATTATTATTCTATCAATATTCACATAAAGTCCTTGTGTCTAGTTATAGTAGTACTGTAGCAACGCAAACATGTGAGTCGGCCTTTGTGCTAATATCTTCACCGTTGAGAAATAAAGTTTAACTCTCTCTCTCTCTCTCTCTCTCTCTCTCTCTCTCTCTCTCTCTCTCTCTCCTTTTAAAGCCTGCTACCTGCTGGTATTACTTAGTGTGCACATTATGAACCTTCTGTTAACTATGAAAACGGTTTATTCCTCGGTATTCGACGACTAACAAAATTTGAAATGTTAAAACTTCCGGTGAACAGCCCTTCATCTAAGAAGTGTGGGGGCGGTTGGAGGGGGGTGGGGTAGTTGGGGAAGTAAACCAGAGTACCCGGAGGAAACCACCTACAACCAGTCCAAAAATCGGTGTCGCATAAAATAAGGGATAAATAAAAAAACAAAAAACTAAATTCCATGGCCCCTGAATAAGTCGAATCTTTTTTCCCCAAGACTGGTAATAGGCTCGTTTGGTCAGAATAAGTGCAGACTTTTAGCTAGTCGAGATGCCAGTCTAATATCACTTACATGTAAAGATTTCAAATAAAAAAGGAAGAAGAAGAGATACCGGCCGCTGCTGGTAATAGTTCAGTCATTTTGTTTCAATGAAAACACTTTTTGTGTAACTGTCAGTGAAATTTTACTGCTAACCTTTGTGGTAGCTGTCAAACTGACTGATTCTTACTCAAAATCTTCACACAGATTTGTAAATGACAATGATTTTCTGGACAATTAAATCATAAATTTAAATAAATTTAGAGCAGTTTTTGAGATCGTCGTTGTTAGCTTTTCCCCCCTCTCTCTATATTGTAATTTACAATTCCGCATGTGAAGCAGTAAAACAACAGACACATTAGTTAGCTCGAATGCTCCAGCGATAAAGGTCATCAAAACTAAACCAGTTGTAGTTTTATTGTTTAACAGCGAATAGCACCTGAGAAGGCACAGAATTACATCTCGCGTTTTGCATAGTGCGGTTTTGTTTCTTGTATGCTGATAATACCTCTTTTTTTATTGTTTAATTAACAAAATGCTGCCATATATTTGGAATAATCTTTCGGCCTGGCAGAACAAAAACGATTTTGAAGAATCCTTCACATAAACAATTTTGAGTACTCGCTGGTATTATTCGCAAAGACAAAGGTAATTTCCTAGTGTTTGATTTAGAATTTAACTGCTTCAAAAATGTACAAGCAAGCAAAGTAGCAATAGGCACCACACACACACACACACACACACACACACACACACACACACACACACACACACACACACACACACACCACACAACACACACACACACACACACACACACACACACACACACACACACACAAACACACACACACTTTTCTAGAGCGGTGTAATGAACGAATACTTAGAAAGAAAAAAACTAATACACTCCCATTACGATTTTGGGGAGTGCGTGCCCCAATGACTCGCATAAAAGAAATTTTCGCTTTTCACTATATGTGTGTATTTACATATTTTGTTGTAAATGATATGCAGTCGAAATGGCAAATTTCTATGTTATTCATGAAGAGTCTGTACTGTATTCTGCACACGATCTGACGGAAAGGCATTTGAACAGATACCACCGAGGCAATATGCCGGAAAATTCAGAAGAGGACAAATCACACACATGAATCAAGAAGAAAAAGAGTATAGCTTAGATCGTAAGAAAAGACAGTGAGTGTATCTTACCTTCAGGCAGTCTAAGTTGCATTGGTTTGATGGCCCATTCGGATGGTTCAGGTGTCGACAAGCCGAAACTTCTACCCTCATTTTTCGAGAAAACTCGCTTAGTCGTCGCCATCATTGTCGTCGTCGGCTGCGGCGGCAGTGTGGTCGTTGTTGGTGACGTGGTTCTTGCTGTTGGTCTTACTGTGGGTGTTGCTTTCATTGTTGGTGCTGTGGGTCGGCTGGGTGACGTTGGTCTTGGGGTTCTTCTGCGCGACTGTCTCGTTGTTGTCACTGTGGTTCCTGCCGTTAGCTTCGGTGTGCTCGGTGTTGTTCTTGGTGTTGGTCTTGCTCTGGACGTTGGCTTGGGTCTTCTTGGGGTGGAAGTGGTTCTAGGGGGCCTCCGTGTGGTTCTGGGCTCATCAGTCTTCCTTGGTGCTTGAGATGGTTCTGCGTCTTGCGACAGCACCCTCGGCTTTGGCGTTGCCTTCGGCTCCGGCTTCCTCCTCCTAGGTTGTTGAGGGGGTCTCCTAGGCGTGACTGCAGTCGTTGGAGCGACAGAAGATTCATAAAGTGTGCGCGGCGTCGTTCTGAAGGTTCTTCTGGTTGTGGGCAATGCCATCGTGGGTGCCTTCATGGGTTTCCTCTCCTTCTGGGGTTTTGCCTTCCTTTGGGGTTTTGTCTCCTTTGTGGGCTTTGTCCCCTTCGTGGGTTTTGTCTCCTTTTGAAGTCGTGGAGCGTGAGTGGGTTTTTTCTTGGGTCTCTTCGTCATCTTGGGTTTAATCTCCCGTGGGTAGGTGTAGTACTTGCCCTTGGGGTTCGGAAGGTACGGACTGGTTACGGTCGGGTACCGCGTGTCCTTCTCGTCTCGCTCTCCTTCCGACATCTGGGTAGCTTTGGGTGGGATGTTCTTTCCGTAATCGTTCTGAGGGAGCCTGGTAGGTCTGCGGGGTTTATACGTGCTTTTCGGTGGATTGGGCGTGCTGGTGGTAATCGATGCGGATTTGGGGGTTGTTGTGATTGGGGTCGTTGTCATCGTGGCTGGACGTCTCGTTGATCTTGCGCTGATTTGCGTTGGTCTGATGGACACGACAATAGACTCTGGAGTCGTTGGCGCAAGAACACGGTGGTGCTTCTGTCGCTTCGTCCCGTCGTCGCCTCTGTGATTGTCCCGAACGTTTTCAGTCCGATTGTTCACAGAGTACGACACCACATCGCAATCGTTCCAGCGCGAGTGTTCTGGAACACAGTTCTTAGCTTCGATTCCCCACACCTGCCCGTACGGGCACACTGGCATGGTGAGAGGCTGGCCGAAATGGCAAATGTAGTACTTGGAACAGTCTCTCGGGTGGCGAACCCACTGAATTGCTGATCTGTCTGTGCATGGCCATTCTACCTTTCTGCCCACAACTTCGGCCGAATGGGCACAGTTCGTACAAGGACAGGACACCGCTATTACAACGAAGCCGAGAGCCACAGCTCGGAGGAAGCTTGAGGAATACATGGTTCGAGATAGAAATTCGCTTACCGTTCTTGTTCCGATGAGCTTGTACGCGTTGTCGGTTAAAAACGCACCAAAGACGAAGCGGCTCTTTTTGCACAGGAGAAACAGTCAGAGATTAATTAGCACAGCATGATGGCAGCAAGTTCTAGCCGTAGATTGTTAGAATTGCTTAATCGTCACTGGAAAAGCAAAACTATACACAACGTCTTCAGAGAACACTAACGAGCACAATCTGGTGTTGTAGTAGAACACCGAGTCTTCAGAACGTACTGAAAACGTCCGAAATTACGAAGAACACTAACACTCCATTTCAACGAAATGCACAGGTTTTCTTCTTTTGGTTACCTTTCTTCTTTTTTTCTTCTTTTTACAGTTACAAGAGTCCTTGCAAAAATCGCCACACAAGGTTGCAGTTGTTCGATTGTAATTTACGAAGTTTCTTCCCAGTATCTTTTACACGTTAGGCTAAATCCAGTCAGCAACGTTGGGAACAGTCACAGAAACACTAGTCGTAGATATCAACACTGTACTTAGGGAATAAAATCGGGATCGAACTTCAGGACAGTTACCACAGAAGACGATACCGCGAATGTCTATGTCAAGCAAAATCTTGAAATTTTGCTCACAAAGTTTCTTCACAGAGCACAGCAGCGAATCCTCGTTGAATCCAAGACTGCAGCAAAGTAGCACATTGCATCTTATTCCGCGGAAGATGCAGTTGAGTTGTTTTACTAGACAGCTGTGAAGACCTGGGACAAGATAGTGAGCAGGCCACGCGACGGCAAGCGTCTGTTAGCAACGACAGCTTTTGGACATGTGACACAAGGACCAGCCACTGTTGCCTTTTATGTGGCCGATGCGCGCCTCTTTTTTCTTTTTTCTCTCTCTGGACGGTTCGGACAAAAACTCCATCGAGACGGATCGGTTCCCAGCCCAGGTAGCAGCCGGTGACGACGAAAAAAGGGCTAAACATGCTCGTGCGCTGGGCTCCGCTCGCAGTGCCTACAGATCGGTCCCTGGCCTCCTCTTTCTTTCCAGCGTCGTTCAGATTTGAGGGTTGGGAAAACGTTTTATGCGCATCAGACCAGGCACGGGGCAAGACTTTAAGACTTGAATCTACATTTTGGGCACGGCAGAATGGAGGGAAGTGTGGCATCAAAAGGTTATCTTGGCCCCCCGCTCTCTGGCCTTCTTTGTTGCCCGGTAAAGGGAGTGGGCGTGTTTCAAATGCCTCTTTTTTGCAGTCACCATTTCTCTGTCTTTTTATCTTCGTGTCTATTTTCTTTTCTCCACCCCCTTCTTATCTTTAACAGACGCTTTTTTGTGCACTTTTGTTTTTCTTTGATTCAGAAGGTGCTTGATTAACTGTAGCCTTAGGCTTTTCGAAGATTATTTGGCAAATGTATTCGATTTGCATACAGAAAAATAATAGATGTTGATCGTATCAGTTTTTGTGAAAAAGAATGGGAGGGGTTGGTGGGGCGGGGGGCGGTGGGGGAGAAGGGAGAGGAGAGAGGGTATGGAATGCTTCTGCCCGCATCTAGTTTCCAACCCGGCCTCTTGATCTCAAGGCCAATATTTTTACCGCTCTACCACTTTCAGCATCTTATTCATCGTATTTATCGCCCAGTCAACAGCGAAGGTCAGATCAGTTGGAGGGCGTCATAGAAGCGTCCATTGTTAATGTCAGGACTACTCCCTAGACAAGCGCCAATATGCCCTTTGGGTTTAGTTTTCACCCCTTTAATTATAAGGCATAAAATATTAGTACCTTTGTGTGTGTGTGTGTGTGTGTGTGTGTGTGTGTGTGTGTGTGTGTGTGTGTGTGTGTGTGTGTGTGTGTGTGTGTGTGTGTGTGTGTGTGTTTATGTCTCAGATATAGAAACTTGTTTTTCAGCTGCATGGTATACAGCAGTTTAAACGAATACATTATAAATAAAAAATAAATTAAAAAATAAAATAAAAATGGCCACACACAAGCTAAAAACGTTACGTTTTGTTTTCAACGAATTCGGAACGATCAACATTCTTATCTTCTTTTTTCTTTTTTCTTTCGCGAAAAAAGAAGAAGAAAAAAAGAAAGAATTGATTAAAATGTATGGTCAGACCGTAGGACGAGCACATTTTCCACACCCAGAGAACGGGCTCACAGTTTTTGCAATAAAAAGAAGAAAAAATAAGCACAACGTCGAAGAAATAATTGTGCACGAATGGTTAAGAGAAATAGGAGTTATCGGGCTTTGGAAGTGTTGGTTTCTGGAACGCAGTTGTCCTTTCGAACCCATAGTAAAAATGCGTTATATTAATAATAACAACAACAAGAATAATGACAATGGGAATTTGTAAAGCGCCTACCGTGCGGCTCAAGGCGCTGAACAATCATAATAAAACACACATAATGTACATCGAGATGGAAAATGTTATCAGCAAGTTTAAACAAAAAGCTAACACATAAAGTTGTCATCAACAAGGGTTCAAGCATAACTATGTGAACCACACACACATACACACACACACACACACACACACACACACACAAGCACGCACGCACGCACGCACGGGCGCTGCGCGCACACACACAGACACATACACACATTTTTTTCTTCTTTAAGTCGGCATAGCGCCTCGCTGTTGTGAAGGTTGCCTTGAATAAATAAATCTGAAACAAGGATGACCGTTAGCGTTCTAAAACAAGATCCAAAGGACGCTGTACCAACTGAGCTATTTCTGTCCTAGTAGTCCAACTTCGACATAATCAGCATTCCATCATATCACTTTCCGCTGCCTTTATAATATATATAGACATGTCCTACTCAGGGCCATCATGGGTAAAACATAATAATTTTTAAACGGATTAGGTGAGGTCATTTCAAGACAGGCTGCAGTCGAAGTTTTGCATAAAGTATTCACCACTTTAAAAACTAAAACTTGATCGCTAGTCCCACTGAAAGGTTATTTGTTCTGGCTGGTGGCCCACAGGGCATAATTATATTACTCCGTTTCATCAGTCAGTATCAACCTGTTCTGCATCATCCTTTAATCTCCAGACAGTAGGTCTCAGTGTCCTTGGAAACTTTCTGGTCGCCCTGATATTAATTAACCGTACTGGTTGACTGGGCGTAAAACACCAAGTTACTGACAGGATACTTTCGGGGCACTGTCGTCGTCAGAGAGACATCCACGGTACAGTTCAGAATATGCTATAATAAAAAATAAACGTTAACTGCCCTTATTGACCTGCTTTTGGTGTCGAAAACAACCAAACCAAACAGCTGAACCCAAAGCAGATGAGTGTCCTACATCTCTTTTTTCACCGTTTTGCTGTTGTTTAAGTGCTGTTTTGTAGCTTGAAAAAGGGGCCTACCCCGAAAATTCGCATGTTGTATTTTGTCGTACTAATAAATAGCGTTCATGTTAACCTATTTCAGTGTTTGGATCTTGGTTTAGAACGCTAGCAATCATTCTTGTTTTAGATTTTTTTAGATTATTTTTTTTTATAATAACAACTGCATACTATGGTAAATTTTGACAAAATGTTACTGACTAACTGTCTCGTGAACAGTGAAAACAACATAGGTCCAAGATCGAACCCTGCGGAATGCCACAAAATAAGAGAATTCATTTGGCAGAACCTGATGAAATCTGAGCGTAAGGTACAGACAAAACCCGTTTGCTAGAGTTGTTCGCTTTTCAAGACATACTGACTCTTATCTTGAGCTTTCGATTCTGACCCTGCTTGTAATGCTCTTAAGACTGATACACTGTATCTAGCCGTATCACCATATGCTCTTCAAAATGACATAGACAGAGATCACTTTGCCTGACTTAACAATGGGCGGATACTAACAACAACTGTCCGGATATAATTAAATATTGCTGATTTCGTGCACCTGCGAAAACAAATCTTATACGATACACTGTTCTAAGTACAGGTCTCATTCCAAATTTTATACCGCTTGACTCCAGTGGCGGGTTATTTGTTGTCTGCTTTTGCAACTGATGATTTCAAAAGTACATTTATAGTCTCAATTTTTTACCCAACCTCCATTTTACTCCACTCTACTACCCCCCCCCCCCCCCCCCCCCCAACCACATCGCCCTGATATGACCGTAATGGTTGACTGGGCGTAAAACAACAAATTACTTACTTACCCCCCCCCCCCAACCGTAGGTATCCCACCTTCTCCCTCTCTCTTGACTCAATGCCCTTTACTCAAAGTCCTTTGAATATCCCTCTATAAGTATACCATACCCCCACCATCCCCTTTACTCAAATCCGTTTTAAGCCTACGGTTTCTGTGGCCTTAAAGCAACACTCAACCAACCAACTCAAACCCGTTTAAAACTCTGTAGATATATATATATATACACCACCGTTTCCCTCTCTTTACCTAAACCCATCTTTAACCCTTCACCCCTTCCGCCAGACCCCCCTCCCTCCCCCACCCCCACTGCCACCACTTCCCCCTCCACCATACAGATCCCACTATCTCCCGATCTTTACTCAATGCCCTTGTTAACCTGCTTCCTATCTAGCCGGCCTTAATTCTCTTTTCACTCAATGCACTTTAGCCTTTTCCTACATACCCCTACACCCCCCCTTCCCTCGCCCCCCGCCCCCCCTCCTCTCCCCCTCCCTCGCCCCCCCCCCCCGCCCCCCCCCCCCCCCCGCATCCTTCCAACGCTCCCTACTACCTCAACTTCTCCTCCTGACCTACCTGCTCGTGCATCTACCGCATGCCCCAGCGCCCCCTGGGCCGGGGGTCTGTTTGCTTTCCCGCGCTCCTGGGACAGGGGTTGCGGTCTTCCTTGGCGGAAAGGTCTTCTCGGACAAGGCTGAGAGATCCTTGTTCCTCGCCAGACTCTTGGCGTGTCCGAGGAGTCGGAATTCCTAGGTCCGAGGACTTTTGTGTTCCTACCTCGTTGGAGGCAATTAGTGAGGGGTCTGACGGAAAAGGTACCAAAAGGGTGGGCTTGGCGGAATCAAGGCTCTGCAGCTTGTCTTCTAGCTGTCTGTCTTAGCGGACGTTGCTGATCAGTATTGCTTTGAGATGAAGGGGTTTCCATTTTTTTGCATGGTTTTGAGTGGAAATGCCCGTTGTTTTTTTGTACTTTCGATGATTTGGATTTTCCCTTTGTATACTGTCCTGTTTGGACCAACTGCTGTAGATTTGACATCTACGTTGCACGTCAGCTAAAGACCAGCTTAAGAGCAAACGGGAATAAATATAAATTAAGCTACTGCACAGTAGCATTTTTATACTCATAACATAAATCTTCTTAATTTTGTTTGTTTGTTAGATTGTTGTTTTCAAATTATGCTGATCTCTTGATCCAACTCTGTCTGTACATTGTAATATATCAGCGCCGCTAACGTCCTGGTTCGGACCAACATATGATACCTTCGGACAACTGGGCTGACCTTCCGTGTTAAGGCCAGTACATTCGTCAGGCATGCTGGATGCCTCCATGCGCATGCTCACGTGCTGACCTTGCACGCGTTGTCCGCTTCCTGTTGTACCGAGGTACTGGCGCCTTGCCGCTGAGTGGTTTCCCCTTGGTGGCCATTGAAACCACTGTTTTGGACACCCCAGGTCATGGTGTGGCGCAGTGGTTTCGGAAACCCAGCTCTACAAAGGTAATAAATTATAATTATGTCCACCGGACTTATAAAGGCGAGATCGGGGGTCTGTAGAACTACGACCAGCCCCGAGTCTGCAAGGGCTAAAACCAGCATGGGCTATAGGTGTTGTTAAATCAATCAAACAGGTCACATACGCCATCCTCTCAATCTGTGGAATGCATTCGTTTTGACAGTGTACAGTTGCAGATACCAGGCAAACCTCATAGTGTTCATCCGGTGCACGCTGCAATAACAAGTCAAGGATGCAGGACACGGATTCACGCTCCATCATCCACAGAGGTAGCATTAGGACGAAACACAATTCGTTGTATCACACGTAAAAATGCAGTTATTTTCTCTTACACACGTCGACTTGTACTTGAAGAGGAATTAGAAGGAAATATTTAATTTGAATAAACCGACCGAGAAGGCTGACGCAAGCGCAAAGACATTGCTCATTTGTGGCAGTGACCGAACCACGCAAAACTTCATAAATAGGGGGTAGGGTAACTGTAAACTGTAAACGTTTTGCGTTGAGCTCTAATTTACACAGCAGTTAATATTGCGTTGCTTTTAGCATCATCTTGTATAATAGTATTATATCTTAATGCTGAACCCAGCCATATACGCTAACTAATTATCCAGCTGTGCATGCATGCATTTATTTTTTTTAAATACAAATAAAGACAGAAAAACAATTATAGTAAAAATAAAAAAAAATTAATTAAAAAAAAAGATCAAACAATGACAGCCATTTATTTACAAAATAAAACAGGAGAAAGAAGACAAATGATGATAGTAATAAGAATAACAATAATGTACATTTATTAAGCGCTCATCGACGCCATGATCGCTCACATGATGCGTATTAACATAAATACAAGTTTCTATACCCATGCGGTGCACAGTCCTACTAATGCAATTCACACAAAGGATTAGTTGAAGAAGAAAACCAAAAGTAATAAAATCAAAGCATTGATTTTCTGTCCGTCCACATCTTCCTTATCTTTATTCCATCAGTCCCATTCACGCACATACACGGCGTAAAACTAAACACACAGCCGTTCCCACTCTTTCGATTGTTGTTGTTTTACCCCAGCTGAGTCATGCGATCCGTGAACCCTTCTCTGTCCTTGCACGTTCATCTCATGGTCTAGCTTGGCTGTTGCAGGCTCGTTCGTCTGATCAAAGGGGGGAAAAAAGCTCCCAGGGGCGAAGCGAATACTGCTTGAGATATCTGACTTTGGGGTGACCTTACAAGAGATCGAGAGCGACCTTGACGAGCTGGTCATCGCATTTCCTTCTTGGCGTAGAAAGTCTCCCACAGATCAAGTGACGTACATTTGTAAAAAGTTTCTTCTTCTTTTCTCTTCTTCTTCTCTCTCTCTCTCTCTCTCTCTCTCTCTCTCTCTCTCTCTCTCTCTCTCTCTCTCTCTCTCTCTCTCTTCAAGGACAGATCTGTAAAAATCAGACTTGTGCTTAAATCTTTGTGCTTGTTTAATTAAGTATCATCATCATCCTTATCTCTTATACCCCCCCCCCCCCCATCCCCCATTCTCTATCTCCCCGCTCCCATCTCTCTTTTTCTCGCTCTCCTCGAATTCTGTGGTAATTATATATATATATATATATTCAAACGTTCAAACGTACGCACGAAATAAGACTAGACTGAGTCTCGTGTTTTCCTCCCCTCAAATGGGCTGTTTGCCTGTATTCATACCCCCCCTCCCCCCCCCCCCCCCCCCCCCCGCTACTCCCCACTCCACCCCACCCCACCCCTCCATAATTACAATTTCACGAAAGAATGTTTGCTAACGTTAAGACGCTGTGATCTACAACATGTAAATATTTCTGCTGAGCCCACACATGAAAGGACGCAGGCAAACGTAAGCATAATTAGAAACTGATTGGAGAGCTGGGATTCACGTACGGCTCTGCCGTTGCTGGCTTTCCTTTGGGAAAGTGACTCGGTCTACCGTGGGTGGGGGGGGGGGATGTGTCGGGGAAAGTGGGGGGGGGGGGGGGGGGGGGGGGAGGGGGCGAAACGGCAAAGCAAATGTGAATAGCAAAAACTCAATAAAATATGAACAATTGTTTTTCTTTCTCTTTTTTTCTGTCTGGTCTTCGTTAAGTGACAATATAACGAGCCACGTTCTGCTGACGTCACGATAACCACGTGTTTTATGCTAGCTTCATTAGCGTCAAAATGTTTATCCGGGGCAGCAAAGAGAAACGAAGCGTATGCATATTTGCAAGCACCGGGCATGGGTCATAATGATGAGACCGACTGCACGCTTGTTCGGCGTGAGACATTTGGAGCTTCTGTCTCTTCATTTAGCTCGCCTTTGGCGTTGGCAGTAGACCCTCGCTCGAGGGGTTGTGTATAATGAGGTCAAGAAAAACAATGCGTGTAGAAGACTGTCACAAAAAAAAAGAAGAAAAAAGAAGACAGTATTAGATGTACCCCTTGAAGGGTTATATAACATAATGAGGGCAAGAAAAGTAATGCCTGTAGAAGACTGTCCAAAAAATAAAAAGACAAAAAAGAAGAAGAAAAAGACCACAAAAAAGTAAAAATAAAAATGAAAGACAATATTTGATGTGTTTATGGAGGTGTGACATGGAAATGAAATATCTTTCTTGTAAACAGTTCAAAGGTTTCAAAACCGTTGACCTTTCTACTTCCACAACAGCGAAAACTATTTGTTGTTTTAAAGTGAGGTTGTTTAGTCATATGAATAATAAGGATGGTTAAAAGAATTTACATAGCGCAAAATATTGCCTGGAGAGACTATTATAAGTGACATGTAAACTCGACGACTTACCTCGCTCTTCTCCTTTATTCTAACTTCCTGGTACCCCCCCCCCCCCCCCCCCACACACACACACACTCTTTTTTCTTCTTCAGGTTATCTGTTTATGTGTATGGATAAAACTTTGG
Organism: Alviniconcha marisindica; assembly: GCA_018857735.1. Lineage (NCBI taxonomy): Eukaryota > Metazoa > Mollusca > Gastropoda > Provannidae > Alviniconcha > Alviniconcha marisindica. Next base: position 370,125 of record JABMCL010002400.1, on the reverse strand, counting down.
TATTCTATAGTAGCCATGATGTGCACTGTCTACTATCCAGTACCCTCGAATTCAGTGAATGTGACAGAAACAGCCACACAAAGAGGTATGAATCAGTGAGCAAATGCATTGTAATTGGACGGATGCATGTAATGTTATTTAAGGTAATACTTTATTGTGCTTAAAAGGAAATTTGCTTGGAAACATACCATCAGTGCAACATGTAAATGAATAACATTCAAATTAAACGTGTGATAATTGAACGTATTGCATATACGTATGTAACAAATGAATGAAACCCACAATGATGCGCCTGACAAACACACACACACACACACACACACACACACACACACACACACACACACAACACACACACACACACACACACACACACACACACACACACACACACACACACACACAAAGATGAAGAAAGGAATATATAAAAAAAAGAAAAAAGGTCTACGACATAGTTTCTTCACATTCAGGCCAACAACGATTCTATTTACAATGTTTCTGTGGACTGTTGGAAGGAGGGAGGGCCGGAGATGGGGGGTGGGGGTAGGGGGGGGGGGGGGGGGGGGGTGAAGGGGAGGAAGGCAAAGCAGATTTACTACTTATGAAAATATCGTTTGAGCCTGTGACGTCTCCCGTACAGAAACACATTTTCCTTCAAAAGCCGACAGCAAAAATGTCTGTGTGTACTTCACAACTGCTGACTTCTAAAAGACAACAAAGCAGCTGATGCCCTCTCGCAAAACACTTCCCCTTCTGAAGCTGTTTAGTTCCCAGCGTGCGGATTCTTCGGGCAGCTTACTTCCACAAAAGGCTTCACTATGTGAACTGGTCGCACCCCGGACATGTTGGCTTCCCTCCCGCTTCTCAAGACGACTCTCCATCTGGAGAACTTCGGAGTTAGCCTTCGCTCCCTCTCGTTAATTTACCAGCAGGCTTAGAAAAGGGCACTGCTAGCCTTTGGCTCGTCTGCAAGACTGGCGTCTGCTTGGCGAAGACCTGGCCGTTGGTGCGGTCATGGTCGTCAAGAATGATGAGAATGTCAGTCTTGAGCGAACGTGCCATTATGTTGCCTCTGTGTGTGTGTGTGTGTGTGTGTGTGTGTGTGTGTGTGTGTGTGTGTGTGTGTGTGTGTGTGTGTGTGTATGTGTGTGTGCAATGTGTGAGGAGGTGGACAGAGAGAGAGAGGGGAAGAGAGAGAGAGAGAGAGAGAGAGAGAGAGAGAGAGAGAGAGAGAGAGAGAGAGAGAGAGAGAGAGAGAACCCCTGTCATACAGCAGAAAATCATCATCATCATCTTCCTAAGCGCGCACACGCACACACATATACACATACACACCCGCACACACAGCTACTCCAGGTATGCCCACTGCACCGCAACTTCAGGCGTCAGTTCCGGTCGGCTGACCAAGACTTGGGGCAACCAGGGAAGCTTTTCGACGGCCGGGTTGGACGACCAGCAGTGTGCGGCAATCTCAAACCCCAAGCACTGGTTTACGACATCCTTTCTCCAAATACTGCCGTAATGGATTACACCAGAGGTCTAGAAACAAAACTCAGTTAATGGACAGTTTTTTGTTGGTGCTCAAATGGCTGTAAGTTTGTAATAGGCAATTCAGATATGATGATGAAGTAGAGCTTCATGTCCTCGGATGTCGGTTGACATATTAGGGACACATTGTGACCAATGCCGAAGCACGGCTCAATGTTGCTTTACGTCCGCGGAAACCGTAAGACTCATTAGGACGGACAGCCCAGGACGGCCACCTCGACTTTCACACAGCTCCTGAACTCTGAAATTCAAATAATATCAGGCGTTTCTTTTATAACCTCCCGCGTTGTTTACCGCAGCACAAATAAAACCAAAATCTTTTGAAGTCGAGGCGGAACTATTGTTTCGCCCGGGGCGGACGCGCCTCGTGTTTACGTGCGTGCTTGGAAGCTATGTTGCTTCCACAACCTTATCAGTACCCAAACCTTTCGGAGGGCGGTGACAGAGTCATTGGACAGCTGTACGGAGATAAAGAGTGCCCCTTCAGTGGCGTAACCAGTTCTGGCAGAGTTTGAAGGAATATGTGCCGGAAAGCGATGCTCGGAGTGTGCGGAAACTTTAGTGCAGAGGTAGGTAGGTAGGTAGTGTTGCTTAATGTCCTCAGATGTCAGTTGACATATTAGGGACAAGCTGAGACCAATGCCGAAGCATGGTTCAATATAGCTTTACGTCCACGGAAACCAGAAGGCTCGTTAGGACGGACAGCCCAGGACGGCCACCTCGACTCTCACACAGCTCCTGAACTATGAATTTAGTACAGAAAACAGGGGTTTCCATTTTCGTGATCGGAAGGAAGAAGAAGTAAACAGACCGTCATTTCCCCCGGTGTCTGTGTAGCGACAGAAACCACAGAGCTGACCGCTTAAAGTAGTTCAGGGGGGAGCTCCCATCCGAACTTTGGGGTCATCCAATAAACATTTTCAAATAAAAACGACCATTTGCTAAAGTTTAAGACCAAACATGATTTTCAAGCTTTTTTATGCTATGACGACAGATTATTTAATTGCATGTTTTTATTTGCATAATCCAATTTAAGTTGAAGAAAAATATAACGGGCAAAAAAAGAGCACGTTTTAGAGAGCAAAAAACAATACAAAAGCAAACAAACAAACAAAACAGAAACACAAAAATAACAACACAAAAACAACACACACACAAAAACAACAACACACAAACAAAATCAAAAAAACTTAAATGTCATCACTTTTCAAATTTCAATAATGCTTTTGGTGAAATAACTTATATAATTTGGTATGAAGGCCAAAAAAAATCACAGTTTTGTCAAATGTATTTAAAAAAAAGTCTGGTGTCAAAATTTTCAAATGACTGCAGCATAGACAGTTGAATAAGGAGATATTGTTTTGTGTCTGTTATCAAACATAAATGATTAACTCGTCATCTCCCACTTACGCCGCATCTGTTTTGTTTATTGGTTTTTGTCTAATATCACCTTGCTGTGACAGCCTGCTTCTCCATCAACAACAAGCTGTCAGGTTTCAACCTCCGTTTTCGCGATAGCGCAATGGACAGATATCTGTTGTTACTGGCTTATCAAGTCGTAAACATTTAAGAAATAGTTCTGTCTCTTTGCACAAAAATAAGAAAACGGACAGGCTGGAAAATCTTACCTCATCCCCTCCAAAAAACAACAATAACAACAACAACAACAACAACAACACAACACACACACACACACACACACCACACACACACACACACACACACACACACACACACACACACACACACACACACACACACACACACACACACACACAGTTATGACCAGTGCTAGGCCTTATTGGCATCTGACGTGCACACGACACACCTGTGTTGTGGCCGTGCGCTGTGCTTGTATTGCATTGCAGTGCTGCGTCTCTGTGTGTGTGTGTGTGTGTGTGTGGTGTCAGTGGTTGCGTATTCGTGCGTGCGACCGTTGCGTGCGTGCGTGTGTTCTTGCGCTGTTGTGTGTGTGTGTGTGTGTAATGTTTCGTTGTAGTTGTGTGTGTGTTATGTGTATGGTCGATTTGTGCTTGTATCTTGCCAGTTTTTTATGTAATGTTTGCTAATGTCGTATTACATATATTGATTTGTATAATTATGGGATTTGTGATTGTATGTTATTTTTTAAGTGTAAAGTGCTTGATTCGAAGCGCTCTGTGGTTCATAATTATTATGATGATGATGATGACTATTATTATTATTATTATTATTATTATTATTATTATTATTATTATTATTATTATTATTATTATTATTAAATACAGAAACAAAATAAAGAAAACAAGAACCAAAGCAAGTAACAAACAAAACAAAAACAAAAACAAAAAAGGATTTTCTGTTCTAAACTCCTTTAATCTGTGTAGTATTGTTCTGTGGGAACTATGTGATTTTTTTCTTTTTTCTTTCTATCGCATTCGTCTCCACATTCCTTCACTGGCGTTGTGATCCTTCCCCAAACGAACCAACAGCGTTGCTGATTGCGATCGCTAATTTCCCTAATTGTCTTTCCCCAGTCCAGCAAATTCAGGAGTAAATGAAGATGTGTACTGATTAATTAGATTTAAGCGTCTCGCTAGCTCAGTTAGCTTAGCTTCCTTTGTCAATTAATTGTTGTCCACATTTGTGGTTTCCTGTTTTAGGCGCGCCCTTCTTTGGCGTTTTTTGGACGACGAATGAATGACCTGGCTGGTAGGAAATGTCTTAAATGTTCTGTTCATAGGTTTGCTATTTCGGAAGAACACCAATCCGCATTAACACGCTCTCTTTTTCTCTCTGTTTCTGTCTCTGTCTGTCTGTCTGTCTGTCTGTCTGTCTGTCTCTGTCTGTCTGTCTGTCTGTCTGTTTCTGTCTGTCTGTCTCTCTCTGTCCTCTCTCTCTCTCTGTTTGTCTCTCTGTCTGTCTGTCTGTGTCTGTGTCTCTGTCTCTCTATCTCTGACTCTCTGTCTCTGTCTCTATGTGTGTGTGTGTGTGTGTGTGTGTGTGTGTGTGTGTGTGTGTGTGTGTGTGTGTGTGTGTGTGTGTGTGTGTGTGTGTGTGTGTGTGTGTGTGTGTGTGTGTGTGTGTCTTCTCTCTCTCTCTCTCTCTCTCTCTCTCTCTCTCTCTCTCTCTCTAATGTGAAATCAATGGCAAAATTTGCAGAGCAATCTATGTATAGAAACTCTCTCTCTCTCTCTCTCTCTCTCTCTCTCTCTCTCTCTCTCTCTCTCTCTCTCTCTCTCTCTCTCTCTCTCTCTCTCTCTCGTCTTTTCGATTAGCATGTCTGAGGACCTGTTCGCCCCATTAGGACCATTTAGGATGATTGGTTGACCGAAGCGGTCAGTTCATTTAATTAACTGCCCTCCTTGGTAAATACAGCCGGCGATCAGTTGTTTGGTCTTCCCCTTTCTCTCTCCCCCCCCCCCCCCTCCACCTCCCCCCATCCCCCTCACCAAAAAAATAAAAGTGCAAAATAGGGAGAGGAAGTGTGTGGGGGGGGGGGGGGGGGGGGGGGGGCAGTGACATCGAAATAGAATCTTCATTGTAAGGAGCTGGATCTAAACTGCCCTACTTAATTTTACGCGTAAGTATGAAAAGGATTGTTTTAAGGGATAGGTCCATCATCCTGCTATATGCATGCATACTCCGAGAACAACAAGTAATAAAGAGGATTTCTAAAGCGCCCGTCTACAACACAAGGTGGCAGCACAGGGCGCTTTACAATAACACTACCACACACACACACACACACACACACACACACACACACACACACACACACACACACACACACACACACACACACACACACACACACACACACACACACACACACACACACACACACACACACACACACACACACACACACACACACACACACACACACACACACACACACACACACACACACACACACACACACACACACACACACACACACACACACACACACACACACACACACACACACACACACACACACACACACACACACACACACACACACACACACACACACACACACACACACACACACACACACACACACACACACACACACACACACACACACACACACACACACACACACACACACACACACACACACACACACAGCATCGAAACGAAGGGATGGGCAGGGCTGTGATAAATAGTTTAGAAATAATTATTAAACAGGTGCGTCTTGAGTGCGGCTTTGAAAGAGGAGGTAGAATCAGAGTGGCGGAGTGTTTGAGGCAAATTGTTCCAGACAAAGGATTTGTCAACAACTGTGATCTACTGGAGTAGGCCCTCCGTAAACCTTCCCTTTATTTTATGGCATAAGCCTTCCATTGATTTTTATGATCTATAGTTGAAATGACGATAAGCAAAAGGTGCATGTGGACACCACTGTATGCTGAGATGGCCATTCGCATAACGGATGTACCACGTAACAGCTTTGGCTATAATTAAAGCAGCCGCCAAATTCAAATACAAACTCAACGAAGGTGAATTTTACCGAATGGATCGCCTTATGCTCATAGTAGTGTTGAAAGGAACAGTAACAATGTAGAATGAGTGAATGAAACGTATTACCATACAAGTACAGTCGAGCATGTATTATAAAATTGTGAGTTTGTATTATAACATAATTATTCGTATTCCAAAAAGATACTGGACCGCTAATAAATAAATAAATAAATAAATCTAAGAGAATCTCTTCAGTCGGTCGGTCTGTCTGCCTCTCTCTGTCTGTCTCTGTCTGTCTGTCTGTCTCTGTCTCTCTCCCTCTCTCTTTCTCTCGGTCGGTCTGTCTGTCTGCGTCTCTCTGTGTGTCTCTCTCTGTCTCTGTCTGTCTGTCTGTCTCTGTCTCTCTCCCTCTCTCTCTCTCTTTCTCTCGGTCGGTCTGTGTCTGCCTCTCTCTCTCTCTCTGTCTCTCTCTGTCTCTGTCTGTCTGTCTCTGTCTCTCTCCCTCTCTCTCTTTTTCTCTCGGTCGGTCTATCTGTCTGCCTCTCTCTGTGTGTCTCTGTCTGTCTGTCTGTCTGTCTCTGTCTCTCTCCCTCCCTCCCTCTCTCTCTCTCTGCTCTCTGTGACAATCGTTCGACCTAAATGTCCAAGATGCCGCACCTGCCGTAACGTTTAATGAATCAATTGGGGTAATGAGAGTCCGTGGCCAGTGAGTGCACAGTCCTGTAATGGCTCGACACGAGGTATTGAGTGGACACGGAACTTCTGTCCCTTGCCCCAGCTTCCGGTCAGTTCTTTGTGCAGACCTCTCTCTCTGTTGTTTTGCTTTGCTTTACGGGACTACTGTCAACCTCCAAAAGCAAAAAACAACAACAAAAAACAACAGAAAACGTGCTATAAAAACAACAACAACAAAAACAAATCGCTCTCTTTCGCTCTCTCGCTCTCTGCGTCCCTGTCTTGCTTTACTTAGACTGGCTTTAACGCCAGCCTCTCCCCCCCCCCCCCCCCCCCCCGCTCCCCCTCCCCAACACACATACGCGCGCACGCGCGAAAAGAAAGGCTGTGCTATAAATATCTCTCTATTCTCGTTTATGTCTCTGTCTCTGCCTCTACCTCTCTCTGTCTCTCTGTCTCTCTCTGTCTCTGTCTCTGTCGTGTCTGTCTGTCTCTCTGTCTCTGTCTCTGTCTCTTCTCTGTCTCTGTCTCTGTCTGTCTGTCTGTCTGTCTGTCTGTCTGTCTCTCTCTGTTTCTCTGTGTCCGTCTCTCTTTCCCTCTCTGTCTCTCATTTTTGTTTGCTCTAGACTGCTTGTAACAAATAAGTAAGCAAACGTCTGTCTTTGCAAGCAGATAAGTAAAGTAACTAGTTAATCAGTGTTAACGTCCAGTCAGCCTCGTGGCTTATATATTCTGCGCGAGCACAATCTATTAATTATTATTAATATAAGCTATATATTCTGTTCCTGTTGTTGTTGTTGTTGTTCTGTGTCTTGGGCTGGGGACGGAGGTGGTTGGTTGATATATAGCCAACTGACGAAACGAGTCCGTACGGCGTGTGGTTTTACACTGAATCTGGGGTGAACCGAGCGTTTGAAGCGATATATAGTAACCTTCACAGTCGTCCAAATTAAGACCCTTTTAAGCTCTCATCACTTCGTCCGTTCACCTGTCTCAGCGAGTGCGAGAAAATAGTCACTGGAGGCGTTCGCAGCCGCGGAGCTTATCAGCGCTGTGTTTTCAGCCAACGTTGGTTTTGGCACAGAGTTGAAAGACCAAAGTACTCCGTGGACTCCTGCAAGATCAAGTTCACTTCTTTCCTTTGGATTCACGCCGATGTCACAGAGTACTTCTGTTCGATTCTGCTTCGATGGAAACTGGGGGTAGGGGGTTGATGCTTAGCTGCATAATGTTTCGTTCCCTTGCCCTCTTAGTGACCAAAACAGTCATATGTCACCAAATCAGTAACATATGTGACCAAAATAGTAACACATGTGACCAAAACAGCAACATATGTGACGAAAATAGTAACATACGTCATCAAAATAGTAACATGCGTGACAAAAACTGGTAACAAATGTGACGAAAAAATAAGACCTTCGTGACCAAAACCGTTGTGTCTCATTTGTTTAAAAGAAAGTAGAAAGAAACCATGAGAAAAAAGTCGAAAGACAAACAAATCAAAAAAAAGAAGAAAGCAAACAACAAATAAACAGTGATTTCTTACGAAATACTGTACAGTAATAAAGAAAAAGAAAAATATTTTTTGTGTTTGATAAAGTACTCTGGCCTAAGACAAACGCATAGTTCAGGAGCTGTGTGAGAGTCGAGGTGGCCGTCCTGAGCTGTCCGTCCTAACGAGCCTTCTGGTTTCCGTGGACGTAAAGAATTATTGCACCGTGCCTCGGCATTGGTCACAACTTGTCCCTAATATGTCAGCTGACATCTGAGGACATTAAGCATCACTTCATCATCATCATCAGACAAACGCATATTCACTCAGCTGATATGTGTTACGAAACAGACGATAATTAATCTCGTAAAACCGGCTACCAGTCTGTCTCTGTCTGTCTCTCCCTTCGTCTCTCTCTCTCTCTCTCTCTCTCTCTCTCTCTCTCTCTCTCTCTCTCTCTCTCTCTCTCTCTCTCTCTCTCTATTCCGTTAGTATTAACAGGGCGTCTTTGTCGGTAGTCGCAGCTAAGAAGTGGCATAAAAACAACAACAAAAACTAAAACAAACAAAAAACAACAACAACCAACGACTGAGTAATTAAATTGAAAACTATAACATCATCATACCATGGCCCTTGGTCCCTTATAATCCACAGATACTGCGTAAATAATTTATTGGCGATATTTTGGTTGAAGCAAACAGGTGTTTCTGCTGTCTTGGCAACAAAGAATATTTTGTTTGATATCTTTGAATACGGTATTCAGTTCCTCCCGTTTGACCTCTACCAACGCACATGTCGTATTAGCAGCATGATACCAAGCAAGAAACTTGGAGAGAGAGAGAGAGAGAGAGAGAGAGAGAGAGAGAGAGAGAGAGAGAGAGAGAGAGAGAGAGAGAGAGAGAGAGAGAGAGAAGAGAGAGAGAGAGAGAGAGAAGAGGAGAAAGAGAGAGAGAGAGAGATGGAGACAGAGACGGAGAGACAGAGAGAGCGGCACAGAGAGAGATGGAGAGATGGGGGAAAGAGAGAGAGAGAGAGAGAGAGAGAGAGAGAGAGAGAGAGAGAGAGAGAGAGAGAGAGAGAGAGAGAGAGAGAGAGAGAGAGAGAGAGAGAGACAGAGACAGAGACAGAGAGAGAGAGACAGAGAGAGAGAGAGACAGACAGACAGTCAGACAGACAGACAGACAGACAGAAAGACAGAGACACAGACACAGAGAGACAGAGACAGTGAGAGACAGAGAGACAGAGACACAGAGAGACAGAAACAGAGACAGAGACAGGCTGAGACAGACAGAGATGGAAAGAGAGGGGGTAAGGAGAGACACACACAGAGGGAGAGAGGGGGGAGGGATGTAGGGAGAGAGAGAGACAGAGAGAGACAAAAACAGAGAGAGAGAGAGCGGGAGAGAGACAGAGACAGAGGGAGGGGGGGGGGGGGGGGGGGGGGTATAGCTCTGATCGGAGCTGGTGCGTGGGAAGCTAGGTGGCTTTGCAGTTGGCACTGTGTCCAAGGGAATCCAGGAGAGACGGTGCCTGTAGACTGAGTGACTTAGCACGGAGCACAGCCACGAAACGGCTACCAAAGTCTCCATCCTCCTTACGCTTCATCGCTTCACACTGCACTGAAAGAAAGCTCAGATGTCGCGTGTTGGTGGGTCGAACTCTCTTCAAAGTGATGAGAAAGCTGTTAAATGATTAGTATTCTAGCGTATTTAAAATTAAAATTAATTAGCAGCGTTTCATTGTTAGGTTAATTCTGTACACGTTTAACAGGCAAGGCCAGGGAGTAATCAGCGCTCGGAAGACGTACGTCACACAAACACAACAACAAAAGCTGAGTGGCCTAAGGTAACTCGACTCATCTGGCACGCGAGTAGAATACAAGGTACATAAACTCCACCATAAGTACATCCCAGAGGTGGTCGGATTCTGCACAGGCGCCCTGGGCCTAGTTCTTCTTCAAAGTCTCTACACTTATGTCGACCTTTTTCTTTTCTTTTTTCTTGTGTGTGTGTGTGTGTGTGTGTGTGTGTGTGTGTGTGTGTGTGTGTGTGTGTGTGTGTGTGTGTGTGTGTGTGTGTGTGTGTGTGTGTGTGATGTGTGCGTGCGTGCGTGCGTGCTGCGTGCGTGCGTGCGTGTGCGTGCGTGCGTGCGTGCGTGCGTGCGTGCGTGCGTGCGTGCGTGCGTGTGTGCGTGTGTGTGTGTGTGTGTGCGTGTTGTGTGTGTGTGTGTGTGTGTGTGTGTGTGTGTGTGTGTGTGTGTGTGTGTGTGTGTGTGTGTTGTGTTTGGTGTAAGTGTAGGAGCTTTATAGAAATTCCTTTATTTTACATTACCAGGATTCGCGTTAATCGAGAATTTCCGGTATTTTACTGGTTAATATCAGCATGTACCGGACACAAAATCAGCAATCGGTCAGACGCACCGGCTGTTATTTGGTTTGACCGGCTCACAACAAAACAAATTAATATGTATGATAATAAATAGGAAATGCATTTAGCACACACAGAGTGTGTATGGCGGGTTATATATAATAAATGTGCGCGCGCGCGCGCGCGCGCGCGTGTGTGTGTGTGTGTGTGTGTGTGTGTGTGTGTGTGTGTGTGTGTGTGTGTGTGTGTGTGTGTGTGTGTGTGTGTGTGTGTGTGTGTGTGTGAGATGGAGAGAGAGAGAGAGAGAGAGAGAGAGAGAGAGAGAGAGAGAGAGAGAGAGAGAGAGAGAGAGAAGATTTTTTTTTTTTTTTTTTTTTTAAGAAGAATACTGACGGTGATGTAACTGCTTATCTGACAGGACATGTTATGTGGTCTAGTTCCCTGGATCTAGAGTTTCTGAATGATGACTGGGTCTGTCAGCGGAATATATCGGAACAAGCCTTATCCTTGTTGTGAATCTGAAGACGAGTTTTCGAACATGTGTATACCAAAACATTTGAATGAGAAACTGTGCACTAATCGTGGTGTCCCATAAATCAGCCAGAAAGATAAAGGCCCTATACTGTCTTTGCGAATTAAACACTAAAGGACATAACCTGCATATGTCCGTTTTTTTACGATTTTTATCCGCAAATCTCCTGTTGGAACTCTTTGAAGATGCTGGCATGTTTGACAAGTTGTTAGAGAGTGTGAAGTTTAGATCTCACACCAGCAGCATGGATAAAAGAACTGGAATATTTTCAAAATCCAGTTTAACGAATACTTGACAATATGCAGACGGAACTAACAATTCCCGCGCTTTAATCGTGCAAATATTCCGCGTGAGCCTTCTGCATGTCAGACGTTAAGAATATAACCATCTTCCAGAAACAAACGTGAAGGGGCGGCGCATTTCAGATGGCCTTGTTGAACGGATAAGCATAAACACAAAAGCGACAAAGTCCGCAAGAAAGCGACAAAACGCCTTTAAAGCATTCGAAGGTCGCAGAAACAAAGATACACAAATTCGCTCCATTTTTAACTTTCTGTCCTCTGTTTGGTTTCACACACACACACACAGAGTGCCACATTTGGAACAAAAGGCGTAAATCCGAAATAAATGTTGAAAAATGAAAATCCACTGGATCCAACTGGGGGCTTTGGACACAGCGCGATTCTTTGTCCTCAGCTATGCACGCTTCGCTTTTTTATGGTAATATTTTATGTTTGGAGTCTACGTGTGCCGCTCTGTTGGTTTTCTCCCCTAAGGCCAGGGAAGCTGAGCTGTGGCATATACATATACCGTTTGCCCACAGGCGTTTTTCTTTACTCAAGTTCAAGGGCGTGTTGACAGAGAAAAAGGGGGCCCAGAGAGATTGGAAAGTCTGTTGTAACTAACAGCTTTGTAAAGGAAAGGTACAAGATACGCCATCCCTTCCCTCAGCCTCTTCCTCCCGCCGTCGGGGTTTCGACCCGCGATTTCAAGGTCCTGAGGTCAGTGTCAGAGCCGATGGACACAGGTAAGAAAACACAGCTGGGGAGAGGCAGAGGTCAAGAGAACAAGAAAGCCACTCTTTCTCGGACCCTGAGGGAAAGAGTCAGTCTATCCCACCAACCCGCCCCGCCCCTTCAAAGGTCCGGCCCTACCGGTGTTAAGATGGCGATCGAAGCTATGTCGTACGTCACTGAACACGAGCCGTGGACGCCGCTTCCTCCTCGCTATCGACAAGAACTCGTAAACGTCATGCGAATTGTCGTTTCCTTATTCTTCCGTTCGATTGCTTTGACCTTCGAACGGTGGACATCGACAGTCTGAGCTTGGCGGAAATGGTTGTAAGTGTCTCGACCATCTGAAACTTCTTCTGTGTGGAGCTCGTCGCCCAGCTCTTAGCGAATACTTAGGTTTACAATGCAGACCGCTGGCCAGCTTCTTGGAAATGCAAAGGCTGTCTGTGACGTTAGTCGACGGAATTAGTTAGTTATCGGGTGCATTTTAAAGCCCAGTCCACCTTATAGGTCATAATTATCAGACGAATATTAGACGTAATGAAAGGAAAGATCAAGACACTAAAGGTTAAAACGAACGAAAATTAAAAATAATAATTAAAAAATGCAAAACATGCGCAAATTTTCAGTGAAAATACTATTTTGTTGTTGATGAAAAGTGGCCGGTTCGTCTGTGTAGGCTTCTGTTTTTGTGACTTCTACGCGACTGATCAAAAGCTCAATCAACAAACAAGGGAGTTAACTGGCGCTCGAAAGACGTCTCACAAGCACAACAAAGACCTGAGTCGCCTACTGTAACTCTCACCTGGCATGCAAATGAACACCAGAATACATAATGGTTATAAATACCAGGTATATAATCTCCACCAGAGGTACATCCTTTTTATTTTGATCAAAACGTTGATAAAGACGACTTACTGATATTCCTATAAGATCCAACTAGTACACACCCCATTGCCCATAAACAAGAGATAATAATAAAGGTACATTTGATATGTACATGTGCGATTTTTTCATTTTTTTCATTTAGAAAGTACCATTATGCATTAACCCTTTCGAGAAGCTAAATATATATATATCCACGCTCGTACATAGTTTCTACGTTCGCGTACGTCCTGGACAGACAGCATGACCACGCCCATTTATTTTGATAATCTCGGCAAATGACAGGGAAAACGCAATTTCCGGTTTTGAATTTCGCTGTCAAAGAGATCTGTTCAGTGGCAAAGCATTCTTGTCACAAGCGAACTACTCTGGGCTGATTGTCTCAGTATAACGATGTGTTCATAAATAACAATAATTATGTTTATGAACACTTCGTGATATATATTATATATGTGGCCTTTGTTCATGCCAAAGTAACATAATTTTTTTACCTGCTTTATTAATTGTGCGAGACTTCAGGTTTACTCGGGAATGTTCGTGAGCAGACATCGGTGATGCAGTCAGCGCCATTAGGAATTTGATTTTGTTTACAATATATTTTTAACATTATCTCTGGATATGTATGTTTGTACTATGATGTTGCCTCAAATTTAACCTCGCCTAACTTGTCTGACCTTCTTCATCTTTACGTTCCATTTCGGCCATAGTGTTTTTCTGCAAACAAACGGACTTTCGGATACCAGCACGAAAGAAGTTTAAGGTTTTAAAAGCATAGAGCCCTTTTTCGAGTCTGTACCACCCTGTCAGTTAGAATAAGCTCCCATGTGCTGTACGCCACGATCCAGCAAGCCACAGTTCATACTTCATCCCAAAACCACACTGTTCCACTCATCCCACAAATGATACTTCATCCTAAAACCACACTGTCTCACTCAGCCTGCAAATGATACTTCATTCTAAAACGACACTGTCCTATTCAGCCCACAAATGATACTTCATCCCAAATCCATACTATTCCAGTCAGCCCACAGACGATACTTCATCCCAAATCCACACTATTCCAGTCAGCCCACAAACGATACTTCATCCCAAATCCATACTATTCCAGTCAGCCCACAGACGATACTTCATCCCAAATCCACACTATTCCAGTCAGCCCACAAACGATACTTCATCCCAAATCCATACTATTCCAGTCAGCACACAAACGATACTTCATCCCAAATCCATACTATATTCCAGTCAGCCCACAAACGATACTTCATCCCAAATCCACACTATTCAAGTCAGCCCACAAACGATACTTCATCCCAAATCCACACTATTCCAGTCAGCCTACAAACGATACTTCATCCCAAATCCACACTATTCCAGTCAGCCCACAAACGGCACTTCATCCTAAACCCTTACTGTTCCACTCAGCCTACAAACCGAAGTCTTGAATTGTTTGTGTTTCAGCAGCTATATCCACACTCATACTTTTCTCCCGTTTGTGCGGCTGTCTTTAGTTCGCTTGCGCTCATGCGTGGGCGTGGGTGAGTGCACGTGTGTGTGTGTGTGTGTGTGTGTGTGTGTGTGTGTGTGTGTGTGTGTGTGTGTGTGTGTGTGTGTGTGTGTGTGTGTGTGTGTGTGTGTGTGTGTGTGTGTGTGTGTGTGTGTGTGTGTGTGTGTGTGTGTGTGTGTGTGTGTGTGTGTTGTGTGTGTGTGTGTGTGTGTGTGTGTGTGTGTGGTGTGTGTGTGTGTGTGTGTGGTGTGTGTGTGTGTGTGTGTGGTGTGGTGTGTGTGGTGTGTGTGTGTGTGTTGTGTGTGTGTGTGTGTGTGTGGTGTGGTGTGTGTGTGTGTGTGTGTGTGTTGTGTGTGTGTGTGTGTGTGTGTTGTGTGTGTGTGTGTGTGTGTGTGTGTGTGTGTCGTCTGCGTTTAATTTGTGAGTGGCGATTTATTATTTGGCCATTGCTTTTGATTGCCTTTTCATCTTGAAATACATCCATCGAATTCTCTGGCTGGCTGATGTGGCATTTTGCTATGCCACACCGGCAGTGAATCAGCAACACACACACACACACATGCACGCACGCACGCACACGCACGCACGCACACACGCACACACGCACGCACGCACACACATACACACAATGAGGAGGAATACTTCACATAATATACCCTATTCTTATCGTTCTATCCAGGAGATGCTCACTGCATTGTGAGCCTCCCTTCAGCTTAACGACAAGCCCTCCATCGCTGTTCAAACGAAAATTGCAAACTTCCATTCGAGAGACGCCTCAAATTGTTCATTGCTCCCTCACATTCCTTTGGGCGTTAGCGTCTGATTAGCAAACACAGACTAATGCCCATTTTCCCGCATCGAGGAAGATGAAATCCCAGACATTGAAGGGACTTGGTTTTGTGAAGGGAGCAGAGGTTTGGGGGGCTGCGAGCAGAATGTTTTTGTTTGTTAGTTGGAATTGACGCCCGCTGTAAATTTTTCGCAGTTCCCTCATTTGCCATGTTGCCCACGAAGTTCGGGCGTTTCGGATTAAACCGTCGATATTTCCCGGAGAATTTGGACGTCATAATACGTCACCAGCGTTGGGGGTGTAATGGCTGGTGTTCTGATCTTGCGTAGCATTCAGCAGGTCTGCATGTTTTTGTTGTTCTTTTTAAATCCTGGTTTTCGAAGCTCAGAAGAACACACGCCCCACCCCCACCCCACCCAGTCACTGACTATAGCCCTGGTGGGATTTAGGCAAAACCCAGAGCTCAGAAGCGGTGTGAAAGTTGAGGTGGCCGCCCTGGGCTCCGCTTGTCCCTAATAGACCTTATGGTCTTTGTGGACGTAAAGCAACATTGAACAGAGTAAACAAAGTCCTCCACGACCTTCTTTGCCTCTGTTCATTCTACTGTGAATGAGTGTTTTGGCTACAGATGCCTTTTGTTGTTGGTGGTGGTGGTGTGTTTGGGGGGTGGGGGTGGGGGTGGGGGTGGATGCTGTACTATATATTTGACAATGCGCTTTTTATGTACATGCAAAGCCTACACCTTAATACACAATATTTACAGGTATTCTACCTATTATTCTACCTTTATTATTACCGACCGTACTCTATACTTATTCTACCTTATTCTACAAGTTATGCATTCTTCCTCCAAACATCTTCACGAACTTCGCCCTGATATAACCGTTGACTGGTTGACTGGTTGACTGGGCGTAAAACATCAAGTTACTTACTCTTCACGAGCTGAAAGCTAAAGTTGATCAAGTTTCATTCCCATCATCGTTTGATATAGTGCAGTAGCTATCTGCTGCTTAATTTCTCCGAAAGTTTGTGCACATCTTGTAGTGTCTAACTAAAATAAGTGTTAATTGTCTACGTATTATTTTATTTATTCTGCCTAATTCTACAAGGTATGCATTCTTCCTCCAAAACTTCTCCACTAACTGAAAGCTAAAGTTGATCAACTTCCAGCCCTACTATCTTCTGATAATGTACTGTCTATCTGTTGCATGCATTCGCTAAAAGAAAATTAATAAAATTAACGCATGCCTTGTTGTGTCTAATTAAAGTAAACGTTCTTTGTAACCTTCCGTGTGCTTTGATCTTTTTCCTCAATGAACACACAAGGGAGTTAATTAGCGCTCGAGTTAATTAGCGCTCGAAAGACACAAGCACAACACAACAAAGATCTGAGTCGCCTACGATAACTCTCACCCGGCATGTGTGTAAATACAAGTTACGTAAATTCCACCAGAGGCACATCCTCAATTTTTTTATTATTTTTTTCTCTTTCCACAAGATCAGTCTTTAAGCGGAGGAAAACAAAGGGAGCAGCAGTTAGTTAGTTAGTAACTGGATTTTAACGTCCTGCAAACAGCACAGGGTCGCCTCAGGACTGAGACCGAGGTAGTAAAAACGGTAATGCGAATGTCAAACATACATCCACTCCATTTCTTTGTGTTAACGTGAAAACTGCCACTCTTTCACAAAATGTGGGTTAAAGAAATTAGTCAGCTTTTCGACAAATTCCGTGATTTCGACTGACGGATGACATTTCCCATCACGCACACAGGCGATCCATTTCTTCAAACAACGATCGCGCAGATAATATTGGATTCAACGTCACCAAATGTTTTCAGATCGCCGCTTAATATTCATTTGTGAGCGATTGTGACGCAGGTGATGGTGTGACTTTTGAAAACTTCATCGCTCAGGCAAACCAAAAATGCTCGCGAGTGTGCCCAGATTAGCGATTGAAATTTTCGTTTTTTTTGGTGTGACCTTTTTCTCTCCGTTTTTTTCTTCTTCTTTTTTTACGGCATGTGGCAAATGGGTTGGACATATTTGAGCTTCTTCTTTTTTAAGGCAATATTTGCGAGGAACACTTTGCTGTCTGTTTGTTTGCTTCTCAAGGGAAGGAATGGATCGGAGGAGATATGAGATGAGAGGAGGGGGGGGGGGGGGGGGGGGAGGAGAGTGGAATGGGGAGGGGGTGGGGGGGGGGGACAGGTGTTGATGACGAACGTCACTGGAGCTCCATAGTCATCCACTTCGCTGAGGTCTTGTAACGACAAAGAGTTAAACGCCGCCGCATCTTCTGTCACCCAGTCCCGCGCTCGATCCTTGCCATCCATGTCCAGCGGTCGACCAGACCGAGAGCTCGGCAGACCAGAAGACTGTGATGAGATGACCGGCATGCCGCGGAATCGGCTCAAACGGCAATCACCTGCCGGCTGGAACGCCAAAGCAAAGCCTGGAGTACATCCGTCCGCTCCGGAACGCGAGGCAATATGACGTAAATCGCACGCCACAACGAGCCCGTCGACGTGCTCCTCGACGTCCACACGCTAAGGCATCGCAGTCAACCGTCTCTGCTTGATCTCAAAACCGCAGAGCAAACGACTTCTGGCGTAGCCGTCGGAGCAGAGGACCGTTGACGTCTTATTTGCACAGATGCAGATTGTCAGTTTGCCTTGAAGTAATGCTTCGGAGTTTTCAAATCAGATCGACACTCTGCTGCCGGCTAGCGTGAGCCTGCATATCTGAGTTTTTTGTTTTGTTTGTTTGTTTGTTTGTTTGCTTTTTGCTTTGTTTTGCTGTAGTTGTTGAGATGCTTTTTTTTCACCACAACCACCCCCCCACACCACCTACACGCCTCTTTTTTCTTTCTTCATCTGTTTACGTAATCGTTGCGTAGTTTTCAACGAAAGAAGATGCACAGTTTTTTGTTGCTGTTTTTCGGGGGGTTGGGGGGGGGGGGGGGGAGGGAAGGGAAGGGTTGTTTTTGTGTTGCTGCTGATGTTGTGCAAGTTAGCAAAAGCATGGATCGGTGTCACGAGGTGCGATCGGAGCGTGCACGTTTTGACGAGGTGCTGTCATATTTTGAGGTTTGGTATCACGTGCAATCTTGAAGCTGAAAATGTTGCTGCTGGCATACTTATTGGGTCTGTGATCATTATTCTGGCCGGCGGGTGCCGAGACGTCTATTTAATCTCGGTGTACGTAGGTTCCGAGAATGTGTGTGTGTGTGTGTGTGTGTGTGTGTGTGTGTGTGTGTGTGTGTGTGTGTGTGTGTGTGTGTGGTGTGTGTGTGTGTGTGTGTGTGTGTGTGTGTGTGGTGTGTGTGTGTGTGTGTGTGTGTGTGTGTGTGTGTGTGTTGTGTGTGTGTGTGTGTGTGTGTTGTGTGTGTGGTGTGTGGTTGAGTGTGTGTGTGTGTGTGTGTGTGTGTGTGTGTGTGTGTGTGTGTGTGTGTGAGAGGATGTGTGTGTGTGTTGTGTGTGTGTGTGTGTGTGTGTGTGTGTGTGTGTGTGTGTGTGTGTTGTGTGTGTGTGTGTGTGTGTGTGTGTTGTGTGTGTGTGTGTGTGTGTGTGTGTGTGTGTGTGTGGAGAGAGAGAGAGAGAGAGAGAGAGAGAGAGAGAGAGAGAGTGTGTGAGGAGTGTGAGTGTGTGTGTGTGTGTGTGTGTGTGTGTGTGTGTGTGTGTGTAGTGTGTGTGTGTGGGTGCGTGTGTGAGTGGAGAGAGAGAGAGAGAGAGAGAGGAGAGAGTGAGAGAGGAGAGAAGAAGAGAGGGAGAGAGAGAGAGAGAGAGAGAGAGAGAGAGAGAGAGAGAGAGACGGAGAGAGAGAGAGAGGAGAGAGAGAGAGAGAGTGCGTGTATGTTGTGTGTGTCTGTGTGTGTGTTGTGTGTGTGTGTGTGTGTGTGTGTGGTGTGTGTGTGTGTGTGTGTGTGTGTCTGTGTGTGTGTGTGTGTGTGTGTGTGTAGGATAGTATACATACATGCAATGGAGTCACTGTATATAAGTGTAGGATAGTATACATACATGCAATGGAGTCACTCTATATAATGTGTAGGATAGTATACATACATGCAATGGAGTTAATGTATATATATTTATATATATATATATTGTATTTAATGTTAGTGTTGTGTGTGTGTGTGTGTGTATTATTATATTATGTGTGTGTGTGTGTGTGTGTGTGTGTGTGTGTGTGTGTGTGTGTGTGTGTGTGTGTGTGTGTGTGTGTGTAGGATACTATACATACATGCAATGGACTCACTGTATATAATGTGTAGGATACTATACATACATGCGATGGAGTCTACTAATTGAGGCAGCTTCGCTCTATTTAGGAGATCAACTGACCGTGCCCTTGAGAAGAATCAAAATCTATTTACAGCATTAGTTTAGAGCTAACTAGGCAGCGAGTGCAAATTTGCAGCACCAGGATGGGACAGTTTGCTGAACGTCTTCGAGCGTCTTGACCGAACACACTGTTTTTAATTGCTGTTAGCGAAACAGCCAGTTTGAGATTCAACCCGCATGTGCACCGATGGCTCACGTTTCTTGCTCAGCTCTTCCATTGTCACCGAGCTGTGAACTGAATCCATGTCTACACCATTTGCTTCAGATTGGCATCTTCTGTAGCGAGGAAGGAGGAGGGGGGGGGGAGGGATGTTTTCCTCCAAACCTATTCACCCTTTGCAAATGGAACAGTTGCTGGGGGAAGGGGGGTCTGCACTTTGTTTCATCCCACCCAAGCCCGCAGACAAATAAATAAACACACACGTAGGACCTTTGACATCGAAAATCCGTCCCTGCGTGCAATCACATGCATTCTTTTTGCTTATAATTTAAAGTCTTTTCACGTAAGTGACATTAGACTGACCTTACAATTATCGTCATAACAGCATA
>JABMCL010002400.1:342500-345000 GCA_018857735.1 Alviniconcha marisindica | reverse complement strand
ACATTTCCAAGCTTACGCAAGATATAGGCCAAATAGCACGCCATTTAGATAGAGAGAAGGAAGGGAGCGGAGGAGGGGGGGGGGGGGGGGGGGGGGGGGTTGATGAAAACAGAAACACGTTCATTCTTCGCTTTCATTCTAAGTGAATGGAAAATGTTAGAGGGTGTTTGTTGTATTTTCAAACATTTTGCCCCAGCCAACAATTAAGATAGCAAAAGTCACCGCTGAGGACAGTAAGAGTTATTAACATATGTTATCTGCACGTAAGTATATGTTCATACAGAGTAATATGTAGGGAATAATACCTCTACAGAATTTATTCGAACAACACAAACTCGAAAGGTTTGAAAGACATGTATCCTAAGCAGAAGAGACCTTACTTTCAGCATCCCCAATATCCCACTCTCTGTCTGTTTGTCTCTCTGTCTGTCTGTCTGTCTCTGTCTGTCTCTGTTTCTCTCTGTCTCTGTCTGTCTTTCTGTCTGTCTCTGTCTGTCTCTTTCTCTCTCTCTCTCTGCCTCTCTCTGTGTCACTCTGTCTCTTTATGCCTCTCTCTTTCTCTTTCTCTATCCCTCTCTTTCTCTCTGCCTTTGTCTGTCTGTCTCTCTGTGTGTCTGTCTGTCTCTGTCTCTCTTTCTCCCCCACCCCCCCTCAATCGGGAAGCTGTTCGCCCGCGGGATCAGAGCAAAGAGAGAGACAGACAGAAAGACAGCGAGACAGACATAGAGAGATGCCATGGTGTATGGTGGGGTGGGGGAGAGGAGAGACAGACAGACAGACAGATTCAGAGGGAGACAGAGACAGACAGAAGGAGAGAGGTGAGGCGGTTGAGTTTCGGTAGAGGAGAAAGACAGAGACCGAGAAAAGCAAAGACCGATAGAAGGGAAATGGGGAAGGCATCTAGAACACATCTCGCACTTCCTCAACCGCTAATTGAGTCAGAAAGAATTAACGCCCCATTGGTTAACCCAATACAGGCCCCGACAAGTTTGTTTCGCGTGATCCTTTGAAAACAGGAAGTGACGAGCCGCGGACGGGGAAGAGTTAGCAGGATTACC
Organism: Alviniconcha marisindica; assembly: GCA_018857735.1. Taxonomy (NCBI): domain Eukaryota; kingdom Metazoa; phylum Mollusca; class Gastropoda; family Provannidae; genus Alviniconcha; species Alviniconcha marisindica. Next base: position 343,942 of record JABMCL010002400.1, on the reverse strand, counting down.
TCCCCTTTTGATGGGTTGCCGAAGCAATGCTTCACACCCATCTCGATCTGACGCGCCCAGGTGACGTTCTTCCTGGCATCAGGCAGTATCCGTTATCAAACAGAAGCGTGTGGACTGGGAATCTGTCAGAAAGCACCTTATTGTTGCTTTTGGAATTTCTTCATTCGTAACAGCCAGTAGGCACTTAGGACACGTCTGTCTGTCTGTCTTTGTCTGCCTCTTTGTGTGTGTGTGTGTGTGTGTGTGTGTGTGTGTGTGTGTGTGTGTGTGTGTGTGTGTGTGTGTGTGTCTCTCTCTCTCTCTCCTCTCTCTCTCTCTCTCTCTCTCTCTCTCTCTCTCTCTCTCTCTCTCTCTCTCTCTCTCTCTCTTCCTCGTTTTTTTCCCCTCACCTTTCTGTTGATGATCTGTTTTTGTACTTTCGTCGTTAACTGTTTTTGCCCCGTAAAATATCCTGATCACGACTTGAGACTGTGCTGTTTGCAGGATTTTAAAATCAAATTACTAAGTAACTGACTCGTACGATCCCTGCAACTGCCCTTAGTATGCTTGAACCCTTGTTGATGCGTACATTATGTGTTAGCTTTTGTTAAATTGCGGATAACATTCTCCATCTCGCTGTACATTATGTGTGCTATATCTGTTCGGCGCTTTGAGCCGCGGGGTAGGCGCTTTACATACTTGCATTATTATAAGATATATGACCTCGCGAAATAAAAACTTCTAAACTGAAATAAACTGTGTTAAGAGACATAGAAAACAAAATCAATCTTTACTTTCAACTTTTTGTATTGCTTTCTTCTACCCGATAGACAAAAGGTGTCCTGAAGCGGCCGATTCCTTTCACACGCGTTTTCCTCAAATAGTAAAAGAAAGCAGCAGCAACAATAACAAAAACAACAACAAAAATCAATCGGTTGTAATTACAGCAACGTGGTAGCTGTGCGCATTCTGGCGACAGCGAGAGACTGAGACTAGAACAGAGACAGGGGAGCGGAGACAGCTCAGTTGGTACAACGTCCAACTGAAAAGCCAGGCGCAATACCGACGCGGGTTCGAGTCCCCGGTGCAGCAAGGAATTTTTCTCTGAGAGTCAGCTTTTAGGGCATTCTCCCTCATTACGGCGTCCCTACAGCCCCGGTGTGCAATCGCATGCATCAGTATATAGATGTGCGCACGTTAAAAATCACAAAAATTGGCAGTTATACGACTGTTGGGACTCAGGAAAACACTGCACACGCTCGTCGGAATGGGTAGCGCCGGTCTTGCGGTTGCTGTATCCGTACCCATGTAAGGTGGCCCAAATTTCCCGCAAAAGGACAATGAAGCACGAAAACAATATACGTAAAACTCGGCCCCTATGACAGGCTCTAACGCTAATGTCACCTTACCTGTAGCTGCAACTGTGGCAGGAAAGCATAAAGCGTTATTTAAGATCCGTACGT
>JABMCL010002400.1:335000-337500 GCA_018857735.1 Alviniconcha marisindica | reverse complement strand
GTCCATCTCCCCTCCCCCCCCCTCCCCCCCTCCTCCTCTTCCCCCTCCTCAACCTCCCCCTTCCCCATCTCCCCCTCTGGGTTCATTAAAGCGGACGAATTAGCGTTCTGATGGACCCCACAGACACACTCACGCACGCGCGCGCACGCCCGCCCGCCCACCCGCACGCACGCACGCACGCACGCACACATTCACATACATAATACATCAACACAAACACACACACCTCTCTCTCTTCTCTCTCTCTCTCTCTCTCTCTCTCTCTCCTCTCTCTCTCTCTCTCCTCTCTCTCTCTCTCCTCTCTCCCATACACACACACACACACACACCACACACACACACACACACACACACACACACACACACACACACACACACACAACACAACACACACACACACACACACACACACACACACACACACACACACACACACACACACACACACACACTTACACACACACTGCCTTGTGTTCTTCTTATGCAGGCCCTGTGTGGTCCGTTGTCTTCCTTTGCCCAACTGTTGGCCCCTACGACAGGTCCTCCCGATCGTCCTGAGGTGACCCTGTGCGGTTGACGGGACGTTAAAACCCCAGAACTAACGAATCGTCCTGATCGCAGAAATGGAGGTCCTCTAACTAGTTTGCCGAGAGACTAGAACGAAAGTTCTCTTGTTTGATAGCTTGGAGTTGGCCAGAATACAGCCAGAGGTTATACCTATATAGCCTATAATTATAGCGTGCACCTTCTTACTGCCAGGAATTACACCTTCCTAACGTCTGCCTTATTATTATTATTATTATGATTGATCGCTTTTATATAGCGCCATATTCTCTGCTCACGAGCACACCCATTGTGCTCATGTCGCATGTCCTTCTGAATGAGTGATGTATTCTTTTTATAGCGCATTGATAGCCACTGAAGTGGTGTATTGACAGCATTATTGGGTTGTTTTGTGGGTGGTGCCACGTGAAACTGCACGTTCTGCTGACACCATGCAGCCATGCATCACTCTACAGTGTCACTTAGTTTCATTCGGAGCCTCATATGTTGGGCGTATGTGTGTTTAGGTGCACTTTTGGTTGAATGATTAGACGGGAACTAGACGTTAGTGCTTTGAGGACTTGTGTTCCGCCCTGACATGATCAGGGAACTAGACTTTAGTGATTTGGTGAAAACCTAGGGCTGAGAAAGGACCTTTCTTTACAAATCCTGTATTTAGACACACTTAGCCGCCTACAAAAATCCATTCTCTACAAATTCTGGATACAGACACACTAAGCTGCTCATTATAAGTTTATTGTTTGCAATTCATGGACGTAGACACACTTAGCCGCCTAGCAAAAATCAATTCTCTACAAATCCTGGATATAGACACACTAAACTGCTCATTATAAGTTTATCGTTTGCAATTCATGGACGTAGACACACTTAGCCGCCTGGCAAATGTTTATTCTATACAAATCTTTGATGGAGGCACTCTAAGACGCTCATTAGAAGTCCGTTCTTTGCAAATCCTGGAGGTAAACACATTTAGCTGCCTAGGAAAAGTCCTTTTTCTACAAATCCTGGATGCAAGCACACGGATTTAACACCAATTAAAAGTGTTTTCTCTGCAAATCCTGGGGGTATTTATATAGACAGACTTAGACGCCAAGCAAAAATCAATTCTCTAGAAATCCTAAATATAGACAAGTTCATCTACTCATTATAAGTCCAGTCTTTGTAATTCATGGAGGTAGACACACTTAGCCGAATGTTTATTATTTATAGAGACAGACTTGGCCGCCCAGCAAAAAGCCCATCTCTACAAATCCTGATCATTAAAAGTCTTTGGTGTGCAAATCCTGCAAGCAGCCAGACTCAGCCGCCTAACAAAAGTCCCTTTCTTACAAATTCTAGCCGCAGGCACACTTAGACGCACATTAAAAGTCGTTTTGTCTGCAAATCCTGGAAGTATACACACTTAGCCGCCCCCAAAAATCAATTTCTTACAAATTCTAGATGCAGGCACACTTAGACGCACATTAAAAGTCATTTTGTCTGCAAATCCTGGAAGTACACACACTTAGCCGCCCCAAAAATCAATTTCTTACAAATTCTAGATGCAGACACACTTAGATGTACATTAAAACTCCTTTTGTGTGCAAATCCTGGAAGTAGACACACTTAACTGCCTAAAAAAAAAACCTTTCTTATAAATTCTAGATGCAGGCACACGGAGCCGCCCATTAAAGTCCTTTCTTTGCAAATCCTGGGGGTATCTACATAGACAGACTTAGCCGCCTAGCAAAAATCCAATTTTTACAAATCCTAGATGCAGGCACACTTAGGCGCACATTAAAAGTCCTGTCTCTGCAAGTCCTGGAAGTAGACACACTTGGTTTAAGCAAAGTTTATTTACATTCATGAAAATATGGACAATCAAAATAGTGTATGAGCATTAAAGAATCTAGGCTTATAGCAAATGCTCACAAGCATAATTTACTAAATTTATTTT
>JABMCL010002400.1:320000-330000 GCA_018857735.1 Alviniconcha marisindica | reverse complement strand
CTACATGTTCAAATCTTCCCCTCCACAGCAATGTAGCCAACCTTTCACGACATCAAAAACTGCGCATGGGTACAATGCTGCCTCATTCCTCCATAGTTTAGACGGCAGATCCTGTTTGCAGAGTAACCTGTCGTTGGCTAATCCTTTTCATGAAGCAGAAGGTGTATCAGTGGAAACATGTGAAACGTCAGTGAGTATGTCTGTCAATTAGTGCTGACTGCATGGCGTATCAATCAGCGGTCAACAGGGATTTGCTCTGATGTAAAACACTACGAAACTTGTGGAGCTACATTGAACCGTTAGACATGCTGTTATATATATATATATATATAAAATCTGTTACTGATATTTTCAAAAACGCAGTCACGTGTCACTGAAGAAACAAAGATACCAGCAGGTGAAAGACAGCAAGATGGCATCAATCGGTGTCGTTATATAGTGCTGGAGGTTGAAACTGTTTCAACGAAATTTGTCAGTGATACACCGACACGTTGCGAACTATAACCCCTTTATCAGTAAAGCCTCCCCAGCAAGGGGGGGAAGAGAAGAACAAGACTGTGAAGCCATTCTGGAGACTTTGTACTTGCCTCCAACTTCCTCACCGCGACCTCCCTCCCCCCCCCCCCCACCCCCCAACTCCATCCCTCACGACTCCCCACAAGACCCCAAGCCGGAATTCGTTCAGTTCAATAGGCTCCATCGGTCGAATATGCGCTGCACTACATACGAGGTTCAGACGCAGAAATGACCAAATCGGTTGCTGTTTCAACAGATCGAGCGCACTCTTATTGTAACCTAGCTGTTAGCCTGGATTGTATTTAACTTGTCGTCGTTCAGCCCCTTGTCATTATGCTGACTGTTTGGAGTAGAGGAGCTAGAGCTCTTCGGCTCTGAGAACTGATGTTGGTTTATTTCTGTTGCTACGATGTACATACTGTCATACAAGAGTGGGCTGGATGCAACAAAACCATGAAGAAATTTCGACGGAGCTGGCAACATGTTCCAACTGAACCAATTCATTCATTGTTTTATTTTAACAGCTCTTCTCGTTATAAAGGGTATGTCCAGGTTACTGTGCCTGCACGCTTATCGTGATAGTCCAGTGACGGTCGTCCATTTACATTCCACACACATCTACAAAGCAACGCAGAAGATACACACTGTTGTTTTTCGCCCGCAAACGAGAAGAAAAATTAATGCAGTGATCGAAACAGGGTTTGCCTGAGGCAGCTGTGACGATGACAGTTAGCCAGTAATTAACTGTTCAGGCGATGCTGTTCGCGGAAAATATAATGCCATTTCGCTGTCAACTTCCACCTCAGAGTCTAACTTTTTGATCCAGCACCTCCACGATTTTCAGTCTGAGGACGGGGAACAAGCAACAAGCAACAACAACACCAACGGCAGCAAAAGAACCAGCAAACGAAAGACCAAGGTCTCTTGCATTTCTTGCGTGTGTAGAGCAGAGCACGGGCATTGTTCAGTATCAGAACATCCTTGCACTTCGTGTGTGTGTGTGTGTGTGTGTGTGCAGGGTAGAACGTAGAGCGCGGGCATCGTTCAGTATCAGAACACCCTTGCACTTCGTGTGTGTGTGTGTGTAGAGTAGAGCATGGGCATCGTTCAGTGTCACTTCGTGTGTGTGCAGAGTAGAGCGCGGGCATCGTTCAGTATCAGAACACTCTTGCACTTCGTGTGTGTGCAGAGTAGAGCGCGGGCATCGTTCAGTATCAGAACACTCTTGCACTTCGTGTGTGTGTAGAGCAGAGCGCGGGCATCGTTCAGTATCAGAACACTCTTGCACTTCGTGTGTGTGTGTGTAGAGTAGAGCATGGGCATCGTTCAGTATCAGAACACTCTTGCACTTCGTGTGTGTGCAGAGCAGAGCATGGGCATCATTCAGTGTCAGAACACTCTTGCACTTCGTGTGTGTGCAGAGTAGAGCGCGGGCATCGTTCAGTCCCTGAACACCATGCAACTTACACTCAAGACAGACTGCAATCTCTACTGCAGCCTCTGAATGTTGTGCCTGAAAATAAGGCTCTCACTGGAGTGGCAGTTGCTGTCGCAGACGCAAAGCCTGTAAAGTATGTATGCCCTGCACTGGCCAAATTCTGCAGAGGATTCCACCAACAGTAAACTCCAAACGTCGCTTCGCAACATCCTTTCTCCAGCCACTGGAAGAACTGGTTACACCATAATTATGCCTCCGATTACTGTCAGCTGACAGTCTTTCGTTGGTGCTCTAATGGAAGTAAGTTTGTACAGAACCACACAGACATTTCAGATATCAGGCCGCAGACAACTTTTCTCGACGAATCCCCAAAAGAGGCAATGAAGTTAAAGTGTGTGTGTGTGTGTGTGTGTGTGTGTGTGTGTGTGTGTGTGTGTGTGTGTGTGTGTGTGTGTGTGTGTGTGTGTGTGTGTGTGTGTGTGTGTGTGTGTGTGTGTGTGTGTGTTAAACCACATCCAAGAAAATTCTTGACACCACATCGTTGGTAACACGGCTCGTCGAATCCCCCAAATGAGGCAATGAAGTTAATGTTCGAAAACAAAATCACAGCCTTGAAAATTCTTGAAACCACATCGATCGTGAGACGTACACGGCTGAGCACAAACCTTACAGAAAAAGAACATTACAGCAGTTAATGTTCAAAAACGAAATCACATCCTAGAAAATTGTTGAAACCTCATCGATGATCTTGAGACGTACACGGCTGAGCACAAAACTTACAGAACCAGAACATTAGTCTTTTTGTAGGAGACAACGTATATATACATCCTTTTCTTGCTGGCATTTCGCGCCCACCAAATAGCTCAAGCGAAAGCCCGCGTTCCAAGAATACCTCATGAAGCGGTTGACGTTTCAGGTGAAAGCTCCATCTACGTTCAAGCAGCAAACAAAGGGAGTTAATTTAGCGGTCAAAAGACACGTACGTCACATGAACACAACAACAAAGACCTAAATAGCTTACGGTAACTCTCATGTGGCATGCGAGTAAACGCAGGGTACATAAAATACACTAAAGATACGTCCTCAAAGGATCTGAGTTCGTCTTGTTTAACGACGTAAGCCGAGCGCTTACACGCATGCATGACCACTCGGCCAAACAGGCTCAAACGTTGCTGCTGCAGCGGGCTCCGTTCTGTTGCTCTTTAGCAGGCCATTATTCCGGCCTTTATACTAGCCGTGTGCATCTCGGCATCACCATTTTTCTTCTGTCGTGCTTAATATAAACACTGAGCGAAAAGCTTGGAGCATAGATGAATACATAATTATATACATTTGCAGTTCCCTTGCCGGAGTCGAAATTGTTGGGGATGAGGGAAGGTAACGCAGTGTACAGTCATACGATCCTTTGCTGTCACAGTCACAGTCTATCTCAATATGTTTCTTTGCAGTCATAGTGGTATGTATACATCGATGTGTTTCGTCTCCGTCACAGTGACGATGTTCGTCGATGTGTTTCTTTTGCCATCACAGTGACAGTGTACGTCGATATGTTTCTTTGCTGTCACTGTGACGGTGTACATCGATGGGTTACTTCGCTGTCGCAGTGACAGTGTACACCGATATGTTTCTTTGCTATCACAGTGACAGTGTACATCGATATGTTTCTTTGCTATCACAGTGACAGTGTACATCGGTATGTTTCGTCACTATCACAATGGCTATCGCAGTGGCAATGTACATCGATATGTTTATTTGCTATCACAATGACAGTGTACGTCGATATGTTTCTTTGCTATCACAAAGACAGTGCAACTCGATATATTTCTTTGCTATCACAGTGACAGTGTATATCTATATATTTCTTTGCTATCACAGTGACAGTGTACGTCGATATGATTCTTTGCTATTGCAGTGGCAGTGTACATCCATATCCTTCTTTGCTATCACAGTGATAGTGTACATCGTTATGTTTCTTCACTGCCACAGTGACAGAGAACATCGATATGCTTTTTTACTACAGCAATGACAGTACATCGACGTGTTTCTTCGCTCTCACAATGACTGTGTACATCGATGTGTTTCTTCACTATCACAATTTACATCGATATGTTTCTTCGCTATCACAATGACAGTGTACATCGATATGTTCCTTCACTATCACAAAGTGTACATCGATATGTTTCTCCACTGTCACAATGACAGAGAACATCCGTATGTTTCTTCGCTATCACAATAACAGAGAACACCCATATATTTCTTTGCTATAACGGTGACTGTACATAAACATCTTTGTTTGCTATCACAGTGACAGTTTATATCGATATATTTCTTTGCTTTTACAGTGACAATGTAAATCAGTACTCTCTGTCTGTCTGTCTGTCTGTCTGTCTCTGTCTGTCTGTCTGTCTGTCTGTCTGTCTGTCTGTCTCTCTCTCTCTCTCTCTCTCTCTCTCTCTCACACATACACACTCTCTCTCTCTCTCTCTCTCTCTCTCTCTCTCTCTCTCTCTCTCTCTCTCTCTCTCCTCTCTCTCTCACACACACACACACACACACACACACACACACACACACACACACACACACACACACACACACACACAGAGTGACTATTTCATAATACCCCAACAGCATCCACTCCGGCACGATGTCTCATAATACTACGATGGCATTAACCCCAGGGCGGGATTTTGTCGTGATTCAGCGACTATTCTAGGTCAGCTTGAATAGCGTGCAGGACAAATAAATTAATAAACAATAATAACAACTTATAATAAAATCAATTGCCGAAAGAAACTATTTGAGTAGACTCCCCTATAATCACAGCAGGATGTGTTTAGCTGTCTACCTCTCAGATCCTCGTCGTGAAGTCAAATACTTCCCCCACGTAACCTAAACTCACACTTTACGGTCAAGGAAGGTGGCTGCGAATAAATACACATCCAAACAGCAACACAGTTTAAACCACAGACTATAATTATTATATCCACGCTGTGTGTTTGAGTGTCTCGTCCATGAACGTGAAACAATTAAGTGACTCCAATAAATCCGCAAGTCGTCGGAGACCGAGCAAATCTCACGCCCTGTTCAGCGCAGCAGTGTGATTACGGACGACTAGGCAGCTAGCATTCTTGCACCCGGAACCGAGTGTGTAGTTAATTATTTCCCTTTGCTTTGGAGTGCACCGGAAGCTCCCGAAACGGAAACCGTTGGCCGGGTGACAATTGTAAGTAGGCCTAACCCAGAGTGGGTGACAATTGTAAGTAAGCCTAACCCAGACTGGGTGACAATTGTAAGTAGGCCTAACCCAGAGTGGGTGACAATTGTAAGCAAGCCTAACCCAGAGTGGGTGACAATCGTAAGTAGGCCTGACCCAGAGTGGGTGACAGTGGTAAGTAGACCTGACCCAGAGTGGGTGACAACTGCAAGTATGCCTAAGCCAGAGTGGGTGACAGTCGTAAGTAGGCCTAACCCAGAGAGGGTGACAATTGCAAGTAGGCCTGACCCAGAGTGGGTGACGAGCGAAAGTAGGCCTGGCCCAGACTGGGTGACAACTGTAAGTAGGCCTGACCCACAGCGGGTGACAATCGCAAGTAGACCTAACCCAGAGCTGGTGACAGTTAAGTGCAGGTAGGCTGTCTGGTGCATGCTGTGGTTGGAGCTACGTGACCTGTCACTGTCCGAGCGGTGTCTGCAGTCCTTCAGAAGTGAAGTGTGTTGAAGGCCGAAACCTTCCGTCTTCACGGTTCAAGTTAACCGGCAATGTCCGGTATTTATCGGTCAAAGTCAGCATATACCGTGAAGAAAAAAAATCAGCAATCGGTCAGACGTACCGGCTGTTATTTTGTTTGACCGTGAAATGAGAAAAAAAAATACAACAACGAAACGCACTGAGAGAGAGAGAGAGAGAGAGAGAGAGAGAGAGAGAGAGAGAGAGAGAGAGAGAGAGAGAGAGAGAGAGGAGAGAGAGAGAGAGAGAGTATTTAAGGCGTGTGTGTGGGGAGGGGGGTATCTAGACGAGGAAGGGAGCATAGTGTCTGCTAGTAGAGTTTTAGTAGTAGTAGTATATAAACGGCCGTGTAGTGCTGACCGGTTACATTGATTATCTGACCGGTTTCTGTGAACCACTTTTGCCACCTTATAGAGTCACTCCGGATTGATTTATTTTTAAATGTCTAGCGCGATCACTGCGTCTTTGGAACAATTTGTATCCGCCAACTTATGTCAGAATTTTGAACCTGGTATCATTTGGTGCAGACATTTTGTACCATCCGTTCTTTTTTCGATGAAAGTCCCTTTCGTTCGTGTTCATATCGTAATTTCTACTTGACGAAGAGTGCATTTTTTTTGTACAGTGCCAATTCTTTTTTGATGAAAGAAGAATTGCTGTTGTCTTTTACACATGTACCATCAGCTCCTTTTGATAAAGAGTTCTTTCTTTCCTGTACAACGTCAATTCTTTTTGATGAATGAAGAACTGTTGTTATCTTTACACATGTACCATCAGTTCCTTTTGATAAACATCGAGTCTTTTCGTTCGTGTACAACGTCAGTTCAATTTGATGAATGAAGAACCGCAGCTGTTGTTTTACACATGTACCATATCAGTTCCTTTTGATGAAGAGTCCTTCCTTTCTTATACAACGTCTTTCTTTCCCGCACAACGTCAATTCTTTTCGATGAATGAAGAACTGCTGTTGTCTTTACACATGTACCATCAGTTCTTTTTGACGAAGAGTCCTTTTCTTCGTGTACAACGTCAATTCTTTTTGATGACTGGAGAACTGCAGTTGTCTTTTACACATGTACCATCAGTTCCTTTTAATAAAGATTCCTTACTTTCTTGCACAACGTCAATTCGTTTTGATGAATGAAGAACTGCTGTTGTCTTTTACACACGTACCATCAGTAACTTCAGATGAAGATCGACTCCTTTTTGTGTATGCACAACGTCAATTCTTTTTGATGAATGAAGAATTGCAGTTGTCTCTTACACATGTACCATCAGTTCCTTCTGATGCAGAGTCAGTTTTTTAATCTTCAGCCCTGGGCCCGACCACTGGGAGGCAGTGTTGGGTCGAGACCTGAGGACGGCAGGGTTTGACCGCAGGTTCCTTAGTCCGTTGCTGGTGTCGAAATAGCGTCCCGTTGTGGCTGGTCGTGACCGTGCTGTCAGCAAGCTATTGTCGTTCCTCGATGACAACCTCGAAAAGTTCGTTCTGTAATCGTAAACAGAAACATAATTATGACTGATTCATTTCAGTACTGTGGCAGTGGAACTTTCGTTAATTCTCAATACAAACTGATACAATTATTACACTGGAAATAAGGCTTCTTGCTGTTGTTCTTGTTTTGTTGTGTAGTTGTTGTTGTGTGCGTGCGTGCGTGTGTGCGTGTGCGCGCGCGTGTGTGTGTGTGTGTGTAAATTTTTTATCAAGTCGACAGACTGGTCTCTTTAAGTTTATTTGATGTTCATATCCTTTGAGTATTGCTGGTGTAAAAGCTCTTATACCAAGATGAATACTAACCTGTATAATTACCATGATGTTATGATTATGATGATGGTATTCCTAATGACGATAACGACTATGGTGATGTCTGTCTGTCTTCCAGGTATCTTTAATTTTCATGCACATCATCTCCGCGGCGCAGATTTTTATATTTTTTTATCCATATCATTTCTTTCTCCTTCGTCGTCAGATGGCCATGCACTGTGGCCGATTCCAGCTGTCCATCCGTCCTCAGTTTCTTTACATATTCTCTCTCTCTGTGTCTCTGTCTGTCTGTCTGTCTGTCTGTCTGTCTGTGTGTCTGTCTCTGTCTGTCTGTCTGTCTGTCTGTCTGTCTGTCTGTCTGTCTCTCTCTCTCTCTCTCTCTCTCTCTCTCTCTCTCTCTCTCTCTTCTCTCTCTCTCCCCCCCCCTCTTCCTCTCTCTTACTTTCAACCGTTTCAAGACAAAACACTTACAGCCTGAAGTCGTCGAAGTTGTCTCCGTTCGCCGGCAGAGACAAGCTGAAGGTGCTGTCACTGTGTTCGTACACCCCCTGGGGTGTGGTCGGTATCACCCTGTCCGCCATCCGTTGCTTGGGAGACAGGCGCGCGCGTGCACGTGCAGTTCTGGCCACGTGGCGTCGATGAACCTCCTCCGTCCAGGCGGCGGTGCGGTCCGACCTGAGGGCGGTTGGGACCAGGGGCAAGCGTGCGGACTCCCAGTGCGAAGGACTGAAGGCCCCGTTGCCCCGGAAGGAGCCGGAGGGCACGGGGTATGCGTAGTCGGTGGCGGGCAGGACCTTGGAATGGCTCTTGCCCACCATCCACACCGTCTGGTCCTCGTCTGAAAGAACAGGTAAGTAAGTAAGTAAGTAAACATGGTGCTTAACGTCCACAGAAACCATAAGGCTTATTAGGGACGGGGAGAACGGCCGGGGGGGGGGGGCGGGGGGTGGGGGGGGGGGGGGGGAGGTGTATGGAGGTAAGGAAGTAAACATGGTGCTTAACGTCCACAGAAACCATAAGGCTTATTAGGGACGGGAGAACGGCCCGGGGGGGGGGGGGGGGGGGGGGGTGTATGGAGGTAGGGAAGTAAACTGGTGCTTAACGTCCACAGAAACCATAAGGCTTATTAGGGGGAGAACGGGGGGGGGGGGGGGGGGGGATGGTATGGAGGGGGGGGGGGGGGGGGAGAGAGGAGATTATATACCTATCATTACACTGTCACCACCAGAATGATTCCTGCATTAAGATGGGCAGCGATGAGAGCCATTTTAATGTTTCAGTAGGAAGTGATGGACAGAGTCACAAGACAGTGTCCACTAAAGAAAAGGTTTGAATGAATTGCCAGGTTAACGATGGGCTAGACTCCAAGGATCGGTTTACGACATCTGTCTGTCTGTCTGTCTGTCTCTGTCTGTCTCTGTGTCTCTGTGTCTCTCTCCGTCTCTGTCTCCCTCTCTGTCTCTCTCTCTCTGCCTGTCTGTCTGTCTGTCTGTCCTCTCTCTCGTCTCTCTCTCTCTCTCTCTCTCTCTCTCTCTCTCTCTCTCTCTCTCTCTCTCTCTCTCTTCTTCTTTTGTTTCTCTCTGTCTTCTCGTCTCTGTCTGTCGTCTGTCTGTCTGTCTGTCTGTCTCTGTCTCTGTCTCTGTCCCTGTCTCTCTGCTCTCTCTCTCTCTCTGTCTCTCTCTCTCTCTCTCTCTCTCTCTCTCTCTCTCTCTCTCTCTCTCTCTCTCTCTCTCTCTCTCAAAACCGTATTTCTCATCATCCTTATCATCATCATAACCAAAATTCTCTCTGTCGTCGTATTTTGGGTCTGCCGATTTAAAAATCATCTTCATCAGTGTCATCACTACTATTGTAGCCAACGTTGTTGCTGTTGTTTAATATGTAGCCTGCTGGGGTGTAGATTAGCAGGGACAGATTGGAAGAAAAGGCAACTGCCTAAGATCTTAATCCTTGTGTAATAAAATTCTGAGTTCTGAGCTCTCTTTCTCTCTCATTGTGACTCTGTGTCTCTGTCTGTCTGTCTGTCTGTGTCTCTATCTGTGTCTCTATCTGTGTCTGTCTGTCTGTCTGTCTGTCTGTCTGTCTGTCTATCTGTCTGTCTGTCTGTCTGTCTGTCTGTCTGTCTCTGTCTCTCTGTCTCTCTCTCTCTCTCTCTCTCTCTCTCTCTCTCTCTCTCTCTCTCTCTCTCTCTCTCTCTCTCTCTCTCTCTCAGTGTCTCTCTGTCTGTCTGTCTGCCTGTCTCTCTGTCTGTCTCTCTGCCTGTCTGCCTGTCTGTCTGTCTGTCTGTCTGTCTCTGTCTGTCTGTCTGTCTGTCTGTCTGTCTGTCTCTCTCTCTCTCTCTCTCTCTCTCTCTCTCTCTCTCTCTCTCTCTCTCTCCCCCTCTCTCTCTCTCTCCCTCTCCCCTTCCCACCTGCTCGGGGGAAGAGTGTTGGAAAGCAAGGCTTGCAGTGTGAGGATGGGCATGCAGCCGGGTAAGTATTGGTTCTAGTGCAGAGGGCGACGGGAAATGTTCAGTGAATGCTGTGGGACCCATCTGACCCCAGTCAAAAGA
>JABMCL010002400.1:280000-300000 GCA_018857735.1 Alviniconcha marisindica | reverse complement strand
TGAATGAACTGGGAAGGTTGAAATCGTGAAGGGGGGGGGGGGAGGAAAGGAGAGAGAGGGGGGTAGGAGAGAGAGAGAGAGAGAGAGAGAGAGAGACGAGAGAGAGAGAGAGAGAGAGAGAGAGAGAGAGAGAGAGAGAGAGAGAGAGAGAACTCGAACTCGAAAACTTTACAGGGATTGTAGGTTCGGTTCAGTTAAAAACCTGTCTAAAAACTAGTCCTTGCGAAGCTGCTGGTGAGTAAATATAAAAGTACAGGCATCATTTATATACATATGGGCATGAGAGAGAGAGAGAGAGAGAGAGAGAGAGAGAGAGAGAGAGAGAGAGAGAGAGAGAGGGGGGAGAGAGAGAGAGGGGGGGGGGAGAGAGAGAGAGAGAGAGAGAGGGGGAGGGGGGGAGAGAGAGAGAGAGAGAGAGAGAGAGAGAGAGAGAGAGAGAGAGAGAGAGAGAGAGAGAGAGAGAGAGAGAGAGAGAGAGAGAGATTGAATTTTAATTTAACATTTTGTCACCTCAGGGAGAATGGGGTGGGGTTAAGGCAATTGCCTCGTATAACTGAAGCCAAAGTGATTATGACTCTGTGAAGCGAATTTCAATAGAACCTGCCACGAAAACGTTTCTCGAGTAGAACAGACTAGTAAATGGGGAAGAACTCTGAAGTATGAATTCAATCACACAAAATTAATCACCTCAAATCGCCGGTCTGACCTACCAATATCCCTGAAAGCAGTCTTTATACCTTTTTAAGGATGATTTATAAGGCAGGAATAATGAGGAGAGATGGCTACTACGCCCTGCTTTTGCAAGCAAGCGCACGCATTTTCTAAAGATAGAATACATGAATGGTGAAAAGGAAATAGTTCGTAATGCCTTATATCGAAGGCTCCAGCAGTTACAGGTAATCAGTATTGCAAGAACCAAAATGATAATAATAAAAATGGGTATTTAAAGCGCCTAACCCACACAGGCCCTGAGCGTTTACACATTCTTTAAATGTACATGTTTTCAAGATTCAATGCAAACCACACACACACACACACACACACACAGGCACGCACGCACGCACGCACGCACGCACGCACGCACGCACGCACACTCGCACGCACACACACACACACACACACACACACACACACACACACACACACACACACACACACACACACACACACACACACACACACACACACACACACACACACGTTAGGATAATAGCCTACCGTCACACACATGCACGGAATCAGAAAGAAAAGACAGGTGTAGGAGAGTCGACCAACAACCGGTTCCAGTCACGGACGACAGAAGCAGGTGTTTGTCCATACAACGGCTTTACTCTGCCAGTCACGCCGTTTTACTCACAAAAAGAAAACGTACGTATACATGTCTATAGGGACGCGAGTCAAAGCTTCCTTTTTATGTGTGGCAGCGTTGCGCTTTTCAATGTATAAAGGGTGTGTGCTTTAGTCGCACGGTTCACTCTGTTCACGCTAAACATTTTCGGTATCTTTCCTGTCAGAGCTGCTATACTGTAGGTTACCATTTTTCTGCTTTGACAAATTGAGCTTGCTCGTATCGCTACAAATTTATCTCCTTCTACAGATTGAGCTTACTAATTTCTCTGCCTTTACAAACTGAGTTTGCTCGTATCGCTACAAATTTGTCTGCTTCTACAGATTGTATTTACTCGTATCACTACAAATTTCTCTGCGTTTATTAATTGAGGTTGTTCGTATCGCTACAAATTTCTCTCCTTCTATAGACTGAGTTTACTCGTGTCACTACACATTTCTTTGCTTTTACAAACTGAGTTTGCTCGTATCGCTACAAATTTCTCTCCTTCTGCAGATTGAGTTTACTAATTTCTCTGCCTTTACAAACTGAGTTTGCTCGTATCGCTACAAATTTATCTGCTTCTACAGATTGAGTTTATTAATTTCTCTGCTTTTACAAACTGAGTTTGCTCGTATCGCTACAAATTTCTCTCCTTCTACAGATTGAGCTTACTAATTTCTCTGCTTTTGCAAACTGAGTTTGCTCGTATCGCTACAAATTTCTCTCCTTCTACAGATTGAGTTTACTAATTTCTCGTATCGCTACAAATTTCTCTGCTTCTACAGATTGAATTTACTCGTATCGCTGCAAATTTCTCTGCGTTTATTTAGTAACTGAGGTTGCTCGTATCGCTACAAATTCTCTCCTTCTACAGACTGAGTTTACTCGTGTTGCTACACATTGCTCTGCGTTTACAAATTGAATTTGCTCGTATCGCTACAAATTTCTCTGTTTCTACAGATTGAGTTTACTCGTATCGCAACTAATTTCTCTGCTTCGTTTGCTCGTATCGTTACAAATGTCTGTTTCTCCAGATTGAGTACTAATTTCTCTGCTTTTACAAATTGAGTTTGCTCGTATCGCTACAAATTTCGCTGCTTTTACAAACTGAGTTTACTCGTATCGCTACACATTTCTCTGTTTCTACAGATTGAGTTTACTCATATCGCGTCGCTACTAATTTCTCTGCTTCGTTTGCTCGTATCCTACAAATTTATGTTCCTACAGAATTGAGTTTACTCGTATCGCTACGAATTTTGCTGCTTTTACAAATTAGGTTTGCTCGTATCGCTACAAATTTCGCTGCTTTTACAGATTGAGTTTACTCGCATCGCTACGAATTTCGCTGCTTTTACAGTTTGAGTTTACTCGTACCGCTACAAATTTCTCAGCTTTTACAGATTGAGTTTACTCGTATCGCTACTAATTTCTCTGCTTTTACAAACTGAGTTTACTCGTATCGCTACAAGTTTCTCGAAGAGAAAAAGAAGGAGGAGGAAGAGAAGAAGGAGGAGGAAGAGAAGAGAAAGAGAAGAAGGAAGAGGAAGAGAAGAAGGAGGAGGAAGAAGAAGAAGGAGGAGGAGGAAGAGAAGAAGGAGGAGGAAGAGAAGAGGAAGAGAAGGAGGAGGAGGAAGAAGAAGAAGGAGGAAAAAGATGAAGAAGAAGAAGGAGGAAGAGAAGAAGGAGGAGGAAGAAGAAGAAGGAGGAGGAAGAAGAAGGAAGAGGAAGAGAAGGAGGAGGAGGAAGAAGAAGGAGGAGGAGGAAGAAGAAGAAGGAGGAGGAAGAAGGAGGAGGAGGAAGAGAAGAAGGAGGAGGAATAAGAAGGAGGAGGAGGAAGAGAAGAAGGAGGAGAAGTGGGAGGAGAAGACGGAGAGAAAGAAGAACGATGACCATCGTGCTGTACAGCCTCTGCCTTGAGGCGCGCCAAGCTGGCTCATGGATTTGGCGTCGCCCGCAAAGCTGTTTCCATTCACATCTTTTTCAACATTTCTCGGCACGCGCTGCTGTGAGTCTACGTAAGAACGTAAGAAAATAGCTGAAGGTATTTATTTGGGAAAGCAGCTCCACGTCTTTTTGCCTTTCTTTCTTTCTTTCTGTCTTTTTTTGGGGGGGTCTTTTTTCATTTTTGTTCTGGGGTGGAGTGTCAGTTTGTTTTCTGTATGTTTTTTCTTCTCCTAAATCGAGTTCTTTCATGAGAAAACCCAAGCCAGCGTGTGCTTTGTGGTGTGTAGTTTTGCAGTTCCATCTCTCGCCCTCTCACTGCTCCGCCCCCGCCCCTGCTTCCTGATCCCATCTCCCGCCCTCTCCCTCAACCCCCCTACCCTACACACACACACACACGCACGCACTCATGCACGCAACACACACACACACACACACACACGCACGCACGCACGCACGCACGCACGCACGCACACACGCACCCACACACACACGCACGCACGCACGCACACACACACACACACGCATCCCCCCCCCCACACACACACACACATACTCACCAACGCACGCACGCACGCACACACACGCACGCACGCACGCACGCACACGCACGCACGCACGCACGCACGCACTCACATACCCCTCAAACACACATACCCCCCAAACACACACACACACACACACACACACACACACACACACACACACACACACACACACACACACACACACATACACATACATTACGTAATCCAGGAGAAGGAGAAGGAGGCTGTACCGTCTTGCTTCAATAATCCTAATAAGTCTAGCTTCAACAACCGACAGACAGAGTGGAAGCCCCGTGCCCACATCCACTCGTTGAATTCTTTCCTCACAATCATATGCAGTTGGCACAAGGGGGGAAGGTGAAGAACAACGCCTGTTGTTTCAAGCTAGAACAAGCCCAGAAAAGGCTGTATTGGCAAGGCTGTTATGTTCTTGGAGCCCCATTGTGGTCTGTTTGGCGGTTGTTGTTTGTGTTATTGCTTCTTCTTCTTCTTCTTCTTCTTCTTCTTCCCCCCCCCCTTTTTTTTAGTTTTTTTTTTGTTTTTTTTGTTCTCTTTTTTTTTTTTGGAACGGACTTTTTGTTTGATTTATAGCTTTTTGTTATTTCCTTGCTTAAGTCTTGGGCGTGTGTTTTATGCATGTTGTGTGTAACTCTTTCTCTCAGTCTCTTCCCGACAAACTCATTTTTGCTTAAATCTTGTGCAATAAATCATCATCATCATCATCATTGTCTGCCTCTGTCTGTCTGTCTGTCTGTCTGTCTGTCTGTCTGTCTGTCTGTCTGTCTGTCTGTCTGTCTGTCTGTCTGTCTGTCTGTCTCTCTCTCTCTCTCTCTCTCTCTCTCTCTCTCTCTCTCTCTCTCTCTCTCTCTCTCTCTCTCTCTCTCTCTCTCTCAACAAACGCCAGGTCTGATTTTGTTTTTGTTGTTGTTGTTGTTTTTTCGACTGATTTTGTTTGTTTGTTTGTTTTGTTTGTTGTTGGTTTGTATGTTTGTTTGTTTAGGTTCTCACTTTTAAGTCCGTGTGTTTTTCTTCCACAGTAATAGACCACAGCGATCTCTCTGAACCAACCGGCCCCCACCACACCCTCACCACCCCACCACACCCTCACCACCCCACCACCCCACCACCCCACCACACCCTCACCACCCCACCCCACCACACCCTCACCACCCCACCACACCCTCACCACCCCACACCACATCACACCACATCACACCACCACACCACACCCACACCATAACCACACCACACCACCACCGCACCACAACAACCCTCCACCACAACACAACACCCCCACCACAACACAACACACCACCAAACACCATCACACCCCAACCACACCACACCACACCACACCCCGCTACACCACACCACACCACACCACACCCACATCACACCACACCACACCCCCACCACACATCACACCACCACACCACACCACACCACACCCACACCACACCATACCACCACACACCATACCCCACCACCCCACCACACCACACCATACTCTTCGCCACGGGAACGTTATGATCCTCATGTTGGGTTGGAAGAGTCCAACTCACCCACACACGCACAGGGACGGTAATTAATACATATATAAATTAATACGCCAACGGGCAATACGTGTGCCAAGAAGATGAGTGTCCAATTATGCTCGCCAAATGGTACAGACTGCAGACAAGAACGTATGTATGTATGTCTGTCTGTCTGTCTGTCTGTATGTATGTATGTATGTATGTATGTATGTATGTATGTATGTATGTATGTATGTATGTATGTATGTATGCCTTGATTGTTAGCACTGACACTAGAACAAAGCCCCCCGTTTTACCCCAGAAATTATCTCCCGCAAGACGTGAAGCACCGAACTGATCAAGACGGGGCTGGGAAGTTATTGAAGCTTTTGAAGCTAGGAGGGTAATTAATAAACACCCGTTTTACGGGTACGCCTAACCCTTTTTTTAAATTTTTATATCACGTGTACATGTGGAGTCAATCAGCATAGCTTCGAGTCCACTAACAACCGCTGGGGAGGAATGGAGACGTAAATCATCGACTTGTAACGCCCAGTCAACTGCTCAGATCAATGTGTGTGTGGGGGTGGGGGGGGGGGGGTGTACGGGGGGGGGGGGGGTACGGGGGGGGGAGGGGACCGAAAAGGGAGATGGGGGGAGGCAGAGAGAGAGAAGAAGAGAGACGGTAGACTGGATGATAGAAAGAGCGCTGGGCACAAAGAAAAAAGGAGAGACGAGTTAGACTGGAGGACACGAAGAGGTAAGGAGAGAGAAAGTCGACTGGAGGACATAGTTGGAAGGAGAGAGAGGAAGACAGAAAGAGGGGAGGAAAGAGAAAGTACAAAGGAGGACAGAAAGAGGGAAGGATGCAGAAGGTAGTCTAGAGGACATAAAGAAAGAAGGAGAGAAAGTAAACTGCAGGGCAGCAAGAGGGAAGAGGAGAGAGAAGCTAGACTGGATGACAGAAAGAGCGAAAGAGAGAGGGGTAGACTGGAGGACAGAAAGAGCGAAAGGAGAGAGAAAGTAGAGTGGAGGACAAAACGAGGGAAGGAGAGAGAAGGTAGAGTGCAGGACAGAAAGAGTGAAGGAGAGAGAAGGTAGGCTGCAGGACAGAAAGAGGAAAGGAGAGAGAAGGTAGACTGCAGGACAGAAAGATTGAAGGAGAGAGAGTAGACAGCAGGACGCAATGAGAGAAGGAGAGAGAGAAGCTAGACTGGATGACAAAAAGAGGAAAGAAAAGAGAAGCTAGACTGGATGGCAAAAAGAGCGAAAGAGAGAGGGGTAGACTGCAGGACAGAAAGAGGGAAGGAGAGAGGTAATCTGGATGACACAAAAAGGGAAGAGGAGACAGAAGGTAGAGTAGATGACACCGAGAGGGAAGGAAAGAAAACTAGGGGACACAAACAGGGAAGGAGAGAGAGAGGGGGTGGACTGAAGGACACAAACAGGGATAGACTGAAGGACACAAACAGGGATAGACTGAAGGACACAAACAGGGAAGGCGAAAGAATCAGATGTTGTTGAAGTGTGGCTTTACGTCCACAGAAACCGTAGGCTTATCTTTAGCGACGGGAGCCCAGGACGGCCACCTCGACTGAGCTCCTGTGCTCTGAAGAATCAGTAAGTAAGTAAACATGGTGCTTAACGTCCACAGAAACCATAAGGCTTATTAGGAACGGGGAGAAGGGGGTGGGTGGGTATGGAGGTCGGGGAAGAGGGAGATTATATACCAATCGGTACACTGTCACCACCAGAATGATTCCTGCATTAAGATGGGCAGCAATGAGAGCCATTTTAATGTGTCGGTAGGAAGTGATGGACAAAGTCACAGGACAGTGTCCACAAACCACAACCTTTCTGAAGAGAAAGGAGAGCCGACGCGGTATCGAACCGAGGTCCTTCCGCTTACCAGCCTAACGCCTTACCGCTAGGCCAAACCGGCTCATAGAAGAATCAGACAGACTGGAGAACATATTAAAGACCTAAGCTCCGAGGGATGCAACATTGTTATCGTCCCCTCTTCCCCCCGTCCTCCCCCCACCCCACCCTTCCCCCTTGCTCAAAAGCAGTCAATGAAACTTCCACACAAAACCGGACAAGGAACTGACGTTTGCCCGCACCCCTTGTCGAATCAATTATCGTTGCAGGTGTTCTATTCTGTGCTCGGTCAGGCTTGTAACAGCAAGCCTACAGCCACAGTGGGACCTCTGAGGCATTAACCTATTCACCTATCACTTACTGATTTCCAATGAACCGCGACGGAAGCTAAAGACGGGTTTTATGTTACCCAGTTGATACAGTGTCGAGCCTCGGCCCTCCACGTTCCGAGGCGGGCACACTAACTACTACTACTACTGCTGTGTCTACATTCCTGGTGCAATAACTTCACATTGATACTTGGCAATAAAGCAGTATGTTGTATTGTATACATGCGTGCAAATGAGGTTCCTTTTTGTCACTCGCTGTAAAAAAAAAATTAGAAAGCGGAAGAGGGAGAAGAATTTTTTTAGATTGTTTGTAGCAAAGCAGCCGAGCTTAAAGTTGTTGATAATTATTTCTTTGCAGGAACGTTTGTTTTGAAAATGAACAAAAACTGTACTTAACTGGATCGAGGTGTTCCTGAATGAAATTGTTCTTCGTTTTTTTTCACGATGGCAGCCGTGACTCACAAACTGGCACGGGGTAGTAAATGAAGCTAGAATGGATGTGTAAAGAGCCCTGTGGGTGTCTTTCTTTCTTTCTTTCTCTTTTTTTTTTTTTTTTTTTGTGGGTGGGGGTGTGGGTGTGTGGGTGGGTGTGGGATAGGGGGTCGGGGGGGGGGGGATGGATTGGAGGTAAACAACGATCTGAAACAGAACAAAGCAGAGCTCAGGAGCTGTGTGAAAGTCAAGGTGGCTGTCCTGGGCTCCCGTCCCTAATAGGCCTACGGTTTCCGTGGACGTAAAGCAACACACTTCAGAACAAAACCCCGAGCACCAGAGCTGAATCAACATTCAAGGGACGAACGCAACAACTGAATTTACAACTTGCACCACACCACGTGGTTCAGAACAGCAGGAGTGTGCCGACCGGTCTATAATTGTAAAGGCAAACACTGAAGCTTGCCTCGAATCATCCCACGGGGCCAGTTGACGCAGAGACGCACCCTTCCCTTTTTTCATTTTCTTTTTTTCTTTTCTTTTTCTTCTAATTCTGGACCAGCTCCTCCCACATTTGTCTGTTAGCTCTTCCTATTCATCCCGATCCGTCCAGGTTATGCGATGATGCTGGCCAGACTTGTCCCGAGGCTCATCTCCTTCCCCGTCTCCAACAAAGGCGGTCCCGGTCTTGCCGAACAGCCCAGCGAAATCCTTGTGCTGTCTCAGGCGGCGGCTTAAGCTAACATGAAGATCAAAACGCGCAGTTTGAAGATAGCATGGTCAGTGTATTAATGTCCGTGGCAACCCCCCCAGATGGAGTCAGCAGCAGGCGTGGGGTGGCACGCGGAATCAAGGAAGAGGAACACGGTTCCGGATTCCTATGGTATTGAAAATAGGGGAGCCGGAAATGATTTGATTAAATTAGGCCAGTTTGAAAGGCAGCTTTTGCACAGACTCGTTTGACCCGGTTTCAGTTGGTAACTGTGGGCCTGTGCATAGGACCAAATGCAGCCTGTTTGATAAACTATATAACACGGACTAATGCTGTCTAATTTGTGTTCTCACTATAATAATTATGACAGTTTGTTCATAGGTGCCAGCAGATTTATTAAAGAAGTGTTTTGGGTTCAAGTTACAGAGCCAAACCAACAAAACATGACGATTAACTTCACACACACACACACACACACACACACACACACACACACACACACACACACACCACACCACACCACACCACACACACACACACACCACACCACACCACCACACCACACCACACACACACACACACACACACACACACCACACACCAACACACACACACACACACACACACACACACACACACACAAACTCACTCTCTCTCTCTCTCTCTCTCTCTCTCTCTCTCTCTCTCTCTCTCTCTCTCTCTCTCACACACACACACACACACACACACACACACACACACACACACACACACACAAACAAAAAAACCCAAACAATCACTCTCTCTCTCTCTCTCCTCTCTCTCTCTCTCTCTCTCTCTCCTCCACACACACACACACACACACACACACACACACACACACACACACACACACACACACACACACACACACACACACACACACAGAACCTTTAAAGTTCAAACGAGGATAGCTCGGCGGTAGAACGCCGGGCTCATGACCTAACGGTCGCGGGTCAATCCCGGCAGGAGCGGCGGTCAAATTCTCTTCTCCAGCGTCAACTTCCTGTTATGACCCTTTTTTTTTTTTTCTCTTTTTCTGCTGTTATGACTCTTATTTCGGTATTCATTCCACCTCCGTGTTACCACAGCAGCACGCCAAAAGTTCCCGGTCACTGTGCCAAAAGTGCAGGTGGCAGGTTACAGCTAAACACACATGCACCCTATGTATGTGGCTTCGAATAAAGTTTGCTGATCGCTTTTATATAGCGCTATTCTCGGCTCTCGAGCATACCCACGACTCTCGCATGTGATTCTACATGAGTGAACAGCTTTTTTTTTAATAGCACGTTTTTGAATATTCACTGAAGTGGTGTACTTACAGTGCTGGAATGGCTGGTGCCACATGAAACTACTGCCGTCTCGGCGCGTTCTGTGTACACCATACAACCATGCACATGTCACTTCATGCAAAGCCACATACGGAAGGTGCATGCGTGTTTAGCTGTAACCTGCCACCTGCACTTTTGGCAAAGTAACACTATAAACTGGTGCATGGTTGTATGGTATACACAGAACGTGCGCCGAGACGGCAGCAGTTCACGTGGCACATACCAGCCATATAGGCTAACAACCAAACAGCATTGTAAGTACACCACTTCGGTGGATATTTGAATGAATGCCGTTGAATGCTTTGTAGAATTGACTGCCATGATTTTATTCGCGCTTAGGGCTTTACTGAAGGTTAGGCGCTCAAAATTGTCATTATTAGTGTAGGGGAGCGGGGTGGGGAGTGAGGGAAGCAGGTTGGAAACATGAAGAGAGTCACAAGTCAGAGGTTGCTATAACATAACTTTTATTTGCACCAACCAGGAAACAGTGTAGGCTCTCCCTGGAATCAGATGCATAGGCAGCAGCTCGAACTATTACTAACTCACGACCTGCTGCCGCAGGGACACTGGGGGGAAAGAGGACGCGGCGATGATGATGATGAAGTGATGCTTAATGTCCTCAGATGTCAGTTGACATATTAGGGACAAGTTGTGACCAATGCCGAAGCACGGTTCAATAATTCTTTACATCCACGGAAACCAGAAGGCTCGTTAGGACGGACAGCTCAGGACGGCCACCTCGACTCTCACACAGCTCCTGAACTATAACGCGGCGGGCCCAGCGCACAAGTTTTAACACTTTAGATAATTGGGGCCATAAAACTCCTACCCAATCAAAAAGGAAAAGGACAGGAAAGAAAAGGTTAAAGGGACATAGCCCGAAGCACATACAATACACTCGGTTACATTAGCATTATATGTAGAGCTATAGAAATTCGTAGTTCAGGAGCTGTGTGAGAGTCGAGGTGGCCGTCCTGGGATGTCCGTCCTGCCGAGCCTTCTGGTTTCCGTGGACGTAAAGCTATGTTAAACCATGCTTCGGCATTGGTCTCAGCTTGTCCCTAATATGTCAGCTGACATCTGAGGACATTAAGCAACACTACCTACCTACCTAGCTATAGAAATTCACTCAGAGTAGCGTACGGCTAGAGCGTATAGAGGGGTCTGGTCGGAAGAAGAGAATAGCGCTCTATAATTGCCCTTGTGAAGCGTTTGTATGGATCATCCACAGATTAGGCGCTCGAAAAGTGTTCATATAAATTAAATAAAGTTAATGACATTTAATGCTATCTCTCTGGGTTCTCTAATCAGCTCTTTAACTCATAAGCTTTGTGACACTTCTACAGTGACAAGTTGCCATGTACATGCCAAACCAGCGTATTTTCCACTGCCGTAAGATATTCAACGTGCGCACGCCTATTATTATTATTATTATTATTATTATTATTATTATCATTAAACGGACAATTATTAGCTAGGTATTTCAAACAACTGGACTAAATGCCGCTGCTAATGCAGTAGCTAGCAAACCGAAGCGGCAGCCAGCAATGTAGCACAGTTCCAGTTGTTAATCAAGAAGCATAGCAGACACACGTATGCTTCACTTACCTGCCGAACGTCGACCCGAAGCTTATCGGCAATAGTCATTGAGTCTATGAGCACAAGCCTAAAGCGATCGAGCCAAACCACGTTCAGTGAAATATTGCGTACTTGGCACTCGTGTGTGTTTGCTTTTTTGTGCACCCACTTGCTGCTGCTAACAATGGGCTTTTGTAGATAATAAATCCTTCGCCTTTTTTTGCTGTTGATATATTGATTCGGTACGAGGCAACTGTAGACGTGCATGAAGGACTTACCTGTGATTGGACTCACTGTTGAATCATGTCGAGTGCCATCGCGAATGTTGCTTGTTTTCGGTCTTTGCTGCACAGCTCGTTCGTTCGTTGTACCAGATATCCGAAAACCAGCTTGTCAGATCGTGCAAAACCTGTAAAAGGTCCAAACCCGTAGTGTACGTTTTGTGTCACAGGTTTTATGATGTGTGCAAGAACATGTGCGGTCGGTGTGATTGTTAGTCTGCTGAAACAACACACACACACACACACACACACACACACACACACACACACACACACACACACACACACACACACACACACACACACACACACACACACACACACACACACACGTACGCACGCACGCACCACGCACTGCACGCACGCACGCACGCACACACACACACACACACACACACACACCACACACACACACACACGTACCACGCACACACACACACACACACACACACACACACACACACACACACACACACACACACACACACGACACGCAGCACACACACCACCACACACACACACGCACGCCTCACACACTACACACAACACACACAACACACCACACACACACATCACACACACACCCACACACACACACAACACACACACAACACACACACACACACACACACACAACACACACACACACACACACACACACACACACACACACACACACACACACACACACACACACACACACACACACACACACACACACACACACACACACACACACACACACACACACACACACACACACACACACACACACACACACACACACACACACACACACACACACACACCACACACACACACACACACACACACACACACACACACAGGCAGCAGCTTTTCATTCGAGTTCTCATCATGATTGTTAAAAATTGACATTTGAAAGTCGCGTAAAAACGACAATGAGTGCTGCCATTTTGTGCCCAATAGTCTGCATAAGCCACGTAATAAATAAATAAACAAATACAAAATGAAATAACTAAATAAATCCTCTGTCCGGCTTCTGTGGATGCGTTTCATTAATCGCTAGACTTGGTAGAATAAGTAAATGAGATCACAGTTTCCAGGAAGAAAAAAGAAAAATATGGAGAATCCCCCTCAACAATAAAACTGCTTTTATTAGCTTACTTTACAACACCACACCCTTAATATAGTCAACCAAGGGCTTCAAGAGATCATAACTTTATAACATATACACCCATCTCTCATAAATCACTACAATAAGAACCACGATGTAAAACACAAAAAGTTCATACTTACGCTTAAAAAAATATTAAAAAAATTACATTCGTGAATCGGCCGGTTTTAGGCTTCATCCAACACTATACCCTCAATACAGTCAACCAAGAGCTTTAGAGATCGTAATTTAATAATATAGGCTATAGACCCATCACTCTTAAATCACCACAATGAGAACCACGATATAAAACCACAAAAAGAAAAAAGAAAAAAAAGAAGAAGAAAAAAAGCCAATACTTACGCTTTAAAAACTACGTGTACATTCGTGAATCGGCCGGTTTTATACTTCATCCAACACCCATACCCTCAATACAGTCAACCAAATGCATCAAGAGATCATAATTTTGTAACATATACACCCATCACTCATAAACCACCACAATAAGAACGACAATGTAAAACACAGAAGGCCGATACTTACGCCTTAAGAAAAAAAGAAAAAACAAACAAACATGTACCTTAGTGAATCGGCTCGTAGTTTTAGACATCATCCAACATCAATCAACACAGTCAACCAATGGCTTGAAAAGATCATAACTGATTTTACAATAATTATTATACACCCATCACTCATAAATCACCCAATAAGAACCACGATATAAAAACAAAACAAAAAACTAATACTTACGCTTAAAAAAAAAAAAAAAACTATCAGTAAAAAACAACAACTACGTGTACTTTCGTGAATCGGCTGGTAGTTTTCAACTTCATCCGAAACCCCCCCGAAAAATGTCTTGTCGCACAGTATTAACACGAGGAAACCACGAAACTGGTCGAACTCTGTCAATCTCAGACCATGCATGTATATGCATGCATGCACCACCGAGAAGGAGAGAACTGAGGACTAGGTAAGACCCCGCGGAGGGAAGGGGTTGGGGGGGAAGGGGGGCTGGAGGGTGGAGGAGGGGGTCGAACTCCGTCACGCTGATTGTTGATATTATTTCTATGGCCAACACCACAACAAGGCCAGCGCACGCGCTACTCTGAACCGTCACTATAAGCCGTAGCCTATATTATACCCCGACTTGGCCGGGCACTGAGGCTATGTACAATAGAACTCACGCTGGCCGCTCCGCGACTTACTGTTACTGTTTACCATTACTGCTTGTGCAGACTGTATGTACCACAGCCTTTACACGTACGCCGGTAAGTACGTACGTTTGAACGTCTCGCGCTGGCTGCCACCCGTTGCGCAGATTAATTTCAGCCTCGGCGCTAAAGGGGTGAGTCCACCCGGTGACTTCTGTCTGGAAATGGAACCGCGTGGCGGTGGAGTGGTTATACTTACTGGCCGTAAAGGTTTATACCGGGTGGAGGAGTTGTAGCTGGCTGGGTTGGAGCGTGGACTTCACAAGCCGTCATTTGCCAAACTCTACGTTTTTCGACTCGGCCTTTCAGCCTTAAGGTAGAGTTTGGTAAATGACAGTGTGTTAAGTCCATGCTCCGTAGTCAAAATTTATAAGACTGACTGATTGATTGACTTCGAGCGCTGTCACATGAAACGCAGACCCACCACCGCTGTAATGATAATTCAAGTATTAATTTATAAACGTAAAATCTTGTCCGTAGAGACTATTTTCACACACACACACACACACACACACACACCACACACACACACACCACACACACACACACACACACCACACACACACACACACACACACACACACACACACCACGCACGCACGCACGCACCAGCACACACAACACACACACACGCACACACACCACACCACACCACACACACACACACACACACACACACACACACACACACACACCACGCACCACGCACACACCACTCACGCACACCACACACGCACACACACACACACACACACACACACACACACACACACACACGCACACACGCACGCACGCACGCACGCACGACACGCACACCACACACACACGCACGCACGCACGCACGCACGCACACACACACACACTGAGACACACACACACACTGAGACACACACTGAGACACACACGCACGCACGCACGCACGCACGCACGCACGCACGCACGCACGCACGCACACACACACACACACACACACACACACACACACACACACACGAGCGTAACACCTTTGCACACCGAATCAATGAAGAGAAATTCCTGCACGTAAGCTAAAGACTCAAACTAAATAGCAGAAACTAAGCAGGCATGGCTACTAAAAATTAGGAACAGAGACCAAAAACAACAACAACAACAAGCCCCTAGATCACAACACTGATCATGGTATTCCATTAACGAGATGCCCAGTGGTTCGAACCACATAGTCCCTTAAAGGGTTGGGGTTGGGGAAAGGGGAGGGGGGGAGGGGGGAGGGGGCGAGGGGGTGGGGAGGGGCGGCTTCTCCAAACATGGTTACTGTAACAGGCAGAAGGGCCCAGAATAAAATCTTTAAAATTTGATAGAAGATTTCTTATAAAAGGGACCGTAGGCCCTACTGTAGGAGACAAAACCTTGAAAAGATGTTGAGGATGTAAGTACGTAAGTAAGTAAACATGGTGCTTAACGTCCACAGAAACCGTACGGCTTATTAGGGACGGGGAGAAGGGGGGGGGTATGGAGCTGGGGGGAGAGGAAGATTATATACATATCGCTACATTGTCACCACCAGAATGATTATTGCATTAAGATGGACAGCGATGAGAGCCATTTTAATGTTTCAGTAGGAAGTGATGGACAAAGTCACAAGACAGTGTCCACAAACCACAACCTTTCTGAACAGAAAGGAGAGCCGAAGCGGTATCGAACCGAGGTCCTTCCGCTTTGAGGATGTACCTGTGGTGGAGTTTATATACCTTGCCTTTACTCGCATGCCAGGTGAGAGTACCGTAAGTAAGTAAACATGGTGCTTAACGTCCACAGAAACCACGAGGCTTATTAGGGACGGGGAGAAGGGGGGGGGGGGGGGAGAGAGGGAGATTATATACCTATCGCTACAAGGCTGTCACCACCAGAATGACTTCTGCATTAAGGTGGGCAGGCGGATGAGAGACATTTTATTGTTTCATAATTGTGAGGGACAAAGTCACAAGGCAGTGTCCACAGACCACAACTTTTGAAGAGAAAGGAGAGCCGAAGCAGATTAGAACCGAGGTCCTTCCGCTTACCAGCCTAACGCCTTACCGCTAGGCCAAACCGGCTCAGGCGACTCAGGTCTTTGTCGTTGTGTTTGTGTGACGTCTTTTGAGCGCTAATTATCTCCCTTGTGTGTTGATCCCCAAAACCTAACAACAAACCTCTGCACCAGAGCTCAGGATCTGTGTGAAAGTGAGTCGAGGTGGACGTCCTGGGCTCCCGTCCCTAATAACCCTACGGTTTCTGTGGACGTAAAGCAACACTTCAACATCAACACAGACTACACAGAGCTCAGGAGCTGTGTGAATGTCGAGGCGGACGTCCTGGGCTCCCGTCTCTAATAAACCTACGGTTTCTGTGGACGTAAAGCGGCAACACTTCAACAACAACAACTTTGCAGCAACCGAAAGTTAAGTACTGAGATTTCGCTCACATCTTCGTTTGTTAGGCTATGTCTGTTTGTAGCTTGAAAAGGGCGCTTGCATTGAACACTTGCACGTTTTTGTATTGTCTGATTAAAACAGCGCTCTTTTTGACCTCTTGTGTGTTTTGATATGGAGACTCCCCCTCAACAGCAGAACTGCTTTTATTAGTTTACTATACAACACCACACCTTCAACACAGGCAACCAAGGGCTTCAAGAGATTATACTTTTATTATACACACACACACACACACACACACACACACACACACACACACACACACACACACACACACACACACACACACACACACACACACACACACACACACACACACACACACACACACACACACACACACACACACACACACACACACACACACACACACACACACACACACACACACACACATCACTCAAATCACCGCAGTAAGAACCACGACGTAAAACACAAAAGGCTGATACGTTTTAAAAACTGCATGTACATTCGTGAATCGCCGGTGGTTTTTGACTTATCCCAAACCCCTCAATGTATCGTTGAGATTGTGCACGCACGCACGCACGCACACACTGACACACACGCACGCACGCACGCGCGCGCACTCACAGACACAGACACAGACAGAGACAGACACACACACACACACACACACACACACACACACAACAACACACCCACGCACACACACACACCACACACACACACACACACACACACACACACCACACACACACACACACACACACACACACACACACACACACACACACACAACACATACACACACACACACACACACACACACACACACACACACACACACACACACACACACACACACACACACACACACACACACACACACACAGTGACAATCTGTGCGACCGGAACCGCTGTCGATCCTCATTTCAAACCAGCCTACCGGTTTGTTGTGCAGGAGGCCGGAAAGCGAAACTGTGCGAGAGCAACATCGGATGCTCAACTTCCCCTTCGGCTGAATGCCTGCGGGAAGCCAACGCGGCGAAACATTGCTATGGTTGTTTGCCTTGTCCCCAATAAATATGTTGCTGTCGGTAATCCCCCCTTGTGAATATCCCGTCATCACTCGCGACCTCCCACAAGGCCAAGGTCACAGCAGTCCCGTGACTGCTTTTATACTGCTCCTGCAGTCGTCAGATTGTCCCTAATAATTATGCTCTTTAGCATCCGGGGACATTAAACAAAAAGAACAAACGTCAGTCTCAGGAACTGAGATTCAGTCGGGAAGCGTTTGGCGTGGTTGTTGAAAGCTGGTAGTTCTTGCTGTTGTTGCGGGACTATTTTTGAGCTAAATATTTGAGACTGAAAAAGTCTGGCTCTTGGTCTGGAGATTGGAGCAGAACAGAACATGCTTCAGAACAGAAGGGCGAGTTTTGGGGGAGGTGAAAATGTGCAATGCCAGTCATGCGAAGATTTTCAGGATCTGGCTGCTTCTCAACAAATGGGAGGAAGTCTGAAATGGGCGGGGGAGGCCTGACGGAAGGGGGTGGGGGCAAGGGGGTTGACAGAAGAGGAAATTCAACTCATGGAAATCATGGCATTAAAACTAAGATAAAACATGACCATATCCACATACTGGCACGCAGCACATGATGGCTATGCAGCGACCTTTAAAACTGAATCCAAACACATAAAAAAAAATCAAAAGAAAGCTATTATATTGACACAGACACACAATCTGCAACTTCTCGGGGTAATCCCCTTCGTCAAGCTACAAAACGACACTTTAAAACCGAACCAAGGCTTGAACGCTTTAACTGACCAGCCAACACCGATTAATCCACACTTCTTACCCCACAAACTCCAAGCAGTGGTTTACGACATGCTTCCTTTTGGAGGAAGATGCCGAAAAGCGGTACTCGGAGTGTGGTCTTACTGACCCGCCACTCAGTGACAGCAATCGAATAACCTACCGTAGCAGCAACGATTATAAATACTGTATCTATAATCTTTGGTAGCAGGTTACTTGAATGTAGGCTAAACCAGGGACATACACTGTACCTGCTGACTCACATGTCAGTCGGTTTGGCTTAGTGGTAAGGCGTTAGGCTGGTAAACAGAGGGACCGCGGTTCGAATCCGTTTCGGCTCTCCCTTCTCTTCAAAAGCTGTGGTCTGCGGACACTGTCTTGTGACTTTGTCCTCCACAATTAATGAAACATTAAAATGGCTCTCATCGCTACCCATCTTAATGCGGGAATCATTTTGGTGGTGACAGTCTAGCGCGGATACGTACATAATCTCAATCCAACTTAGTTGTAGCCAACTTAGAGCGCTTTTTGGTTGTTACGTACGTGGCTGGTTGCACGTGAAACTGCTGCCATTTCGGTGCGTGTATGCACCGTGTCACGTCGTTTCACGCAAAGCCACATACGTAAGGTGCGTACGTGTTTAGCTGCACCCTGCCACCTGCCACCTGCACGTTTGGCAAAAATGGCCAGGATCTTTTACGTGCTATTGTAGTAACACGGGGGTG
Source organism: Alviniconcha marisindica (assembly GCA_018857735.1). NCBI lineage: Eukaryota > Metazoa > Mollusca > Gastropoda > Provannidae > Alviniconcha > Alviniconcha marisindica. The sequence continues at coordinate 280,813 of JABMCL010002400.1, read as the reverse complement.
GAACGGATTCCGAAATAAAATCAGCACAGAAAGTTGACCCTGGAGAAGAAAAATCGCCCGCCGCTCCTGTCGGGACTCGAACCCGTGACCTTTCCATAACAAATCCGGCGCCGCCTAACCACGGAGCTGACCCCGCTCCCCAATTATATTATTATAATTCCCGGCTTTGTTTATTCTCCACAAATTATCTCGGCTTCGTACTGTTTCAGATTACATGAAGCCATTAAAACAAAGTTTTGGAATAAGAGAGTATACACGGCGATTATGTCCAATGAAAAGTTACTTCAGGGACGCATTACCGTCACATTTTGAGGCAGGAATGTCGCGGTTCGTAGCTCTCACAAGCAAAAATCTGAACCAGAATGACTGCTAGCGTTCTAAAACAAGATCCAAACACACAAAGGTTCAAACGAACGCTTATTTATTTTAACAGGGACACACAATATGCACATTTTCGGGGAAATCACCTTTATCAAGCCACAAAACGATACTTAAACCACAGATAAACGGTCAAAAACGATGAATTTTTAAAAGAAAGAAAAAGACTTATCTTGTTTTGGTTTAGTTTTTACAGCTTGTTCGGTGCTTGGAAGATTAAATTTGGAATAAGATCTTCCAAGCACCGAACAAGCTAAACCGTAAAAACTAAACCGAAACAAGATAAGTCTTTTTCTTTAATTTTTCATCGTTTTTGACCGTTTATCTGTTGTCACACGCACACAGAGTGTCGTTTTGTGGCTTGATAAAGGGGCATTTCCCGAACATGTGCATACTGTGTGTCCGTGTTAAAATAGCGTTCGTTTGCCTTTTGTG
>JABMCL010002400.1:260000-277500 GCA_018857735.1 Alviniconcha marisindica | reverse complement strand
ATGCATGCCGCGTGGGGCCCGGGCGGATTGAGGGGAGAGAAATAAGTGTGACGTTGTATCCGGCGGCAAGGTATTATCATATAGTAACCTATATTCAAAATGTCTTTCTTTGCCGGGTCATGCACACCCCCGTTGTAAAGGAAGGAAAAAGCAGAAGAAACAGAGAAAAGAAAAAGAACGAAAAAAACGAGAGGGGCGGCCGGGTCAGTGCTGGGGGTGGGAGAGATAGTTGAAGTGGTGGCGGGTTGGTTAAACTAACAAAAATTCTAGTTCTAATACTTGACATTACGGCTACTCAAAACCTCATTCTTTGGGCCATGCCTGTCCCCATTGTAAAGTAAGAGAAAAGAAGAAGAAGAAGAAGAAGAAAAAAAGAAAAAAAAAAAAAGGTGGATGGGAACTTTGGCGTTTCGCCAAATTCAATGTCGTAAAAATTCCATTCCCATTGACGGCCTTCGCGAAAAGATTGTTTACAACATGGCGGACGACATGCGGTGACAGGTTGACTCTGAAGAAATGGACACCTTACTTTGAAACCCAACAGGTGCGTTTTGCATTCATCTCGGATTTAAACAGGCTTGATCTGCATGGATTGTTCGAACCATTGCTCATCTCGTTAATGAAATGCCCTTGATCAGCACTGTGATGTAGGTGGGTTTTTTTGTAGCCACTAAGCCAGATGTGTTTGGTTTCTGCCTTTCAGTTTGAATTTTTAGCGTCATTGATTCGGTGGACAAAGGGGGGTATGCAATTCGTGTGACAGCGCCTGGAGTCAATCAGTCAGTCGTATGAATTTTGAATGACGGAAGCCGGGAAGGCTAGGCTGGGCGTCCTGGCGTCTGCTTGTTGCTTTGCCTTTGCCGGTACAATGGTAGGGGAGCGCATGCTTCGGATCGAAATCAACAGATCAAGATTGTTGGAGTTCAGCCTTGCGTCGGAGCACACGAGACCATTTAGAAATTATATTCGAGACGTATAGGTTATATCAAATTTTTGCAACTCACAAAATTTATTCCTGGGGTTTGAGATCATTTTTGCTTACATTATTTAAGTGGAATAAAATTTCAACACAGCATTTCTGAGGTAAATGTTCATATTATATACGTAGATGTTATTTGTTAATAATACTAGTAAAAAGGGCACTTGTATTGAAAGAAAGACAAAATGGTTGATCATCAGAGACATCACACATAATAAAAAATTAATATGAGGTCTATACATGTATGTAATTGTAACTGTGTAAGCAAGTTGTAAGTCTTGTAACCAATCAGCAAGGCATAAATCAGATGAATGTGCATCAAACTATTACTACTAGTACTACTGTTTTACACACTACTACTAGTATTACATTATATTATAAATAAATCAGGACTCAGTGATTCACTGATTGTTTACTGAGTCACACACACACACACACACACACACACACACACACACACACACACACACACACACCACACACACTCAGGCACAGATCTGTATGCATGTGTACACACATGCGCACACACACACACACATACACAGAGGCACAGATATGCACATGTGCACACTGCGTGCGTGCACATACACACATATACACTCACTCACTCACACACACACACACACACACACACCACAAACACGCATGCACGCACGCATGTAAACACACACACACACACACACACACACACATACATAGAGATGTATGTGTGCACATGCGTGCGTGCACACACACACATACACTCTCTCTCTCACACACACACACACACACAACACACACACACACATACACAGAGGCACACATGTGCACATGCTGCACACACACACATCACTCACCACACACACACACACACACACACACACACACACACACACACACACACACACACAAACAACACAGCAGCATCACACACACACACACACACACACATACACAGACACAGACATACACAGAGTGCACAATATGCATTGCACACACACACACACACACACCACATCACTCACACACACATACACAAGCACTACACTACATGCATCCACACACACACAGAGCACCACCACACCACAACATCACCACCACACACACACACACACACACACACACACACACACACCACACACCACACACACACACACACATATGCCCTTTCTCACAGGAACTGGCACTAGTCACACTGACACCCACAGTGCTCTGCTAATTGCTAATTATTAACAACATTGACTAAAACTGTCTTCTGGACATTATTAATATATATATTATATACACTGGCTGTTGCCTTTCTCTTAATCCAGTTACTTGAACAGTAACACTAACAGTGTAAGTGAATGTGAATGTTGTAGTGCATTTATTGCAATGGCACAATAGGCATGGCTTATAAATCAGTATATCACTATCAGTATTCCAAACCAAAACCAAAAGTACTATGAAGATTCAGCCAATGTGATTAACTCAGAGCTCTGCGAGCAGTGAACCAAAATCCAGTTGGCCTATAGGGAAAAAGTAGGACTCCTACAGTCCTAGTCACAGGCTTTTAGTAGTGCGTGGCTATGACCAGGACATGTATTAGTACAAATACAAACTATGAAGTGCCATGTTTGCACTAAAGTAATTTATGGTTCATGCTTTGACAATTAAACTTACCAAAAAAAAAAAAAAAAAAAAAATCTGCCAGGTTCAGTGAACTTTGGCTAAATTTAAGCATTCATTTTCAACAAGACACGGAAATAAAGCAAGCAATGACCACCTGCTATTGCTAAGGATGCCGTATGGGCAAAATGGAGCTGAGTTGATTACTTGATGCGCAGAAATCACTGGAGAGAGTTGAGATTTCTGTAAACACTAACACTAGTAACACTACAGAGCTCTCTTTACTCCCGGCTCAGATTGCACAGCTTTTGTATAAACTTTCTTGTGCATGATCTCCAAAGTTCCAAATATGATGCTCTCATCTATGTTAAAGTACTCACATGAAAATGGGACGCCCTGACAGTGACACACAAATGTCAACAATAACATTTAACAACAGCAACAAAATAATCTACTTAAGAATCCCTATAGGCTTTTTTGAAGAGGGTGATGAAAATCTTTTTTTTTAAATTGCAAGACAAGGATAGGTAGATCTACACATATGGCATATATGCATGAAAAATTGGGCAATTCTGATTTCTGGTTAGCAATAGCACCCAATAAATACAATTGCTAAGTATAGAGACTGACTGATAAATTACTTCAATGTGAACATGATTAAACTTTAAATAATTGCCATGCTTTGCATTGTTAGCTTAAGAATTCAGCTGATTGAATTATTATTTTCTGTATTTCTTTTTTACAATAAATGAATAATACCTGCCCTGCCTGTTTCTGTCCAAAGCATCTCCCACTATTTAAAAGTTACATAACCTTCAACTTGACAAAGTTATCTGCGCAACAGAATCTATACTCTGTCTCTCTCTCTCTCTCTGTTTCTTTGTTGCTCTCTCTCTCTCTCTCTCTCTCTCTCTCTCTCTCTCTCTCTCTCTCTCTCTCTCTTCTTCCACGCACACACACACACACACACACACACACACACACACACACACACACACACACACACACACACACACTCACTCACTCACTCACTTACTCACTCGCACACAAACATTATGTACGTACTTAAGAAGGGAAAATGTGAGAGGAAAAAAAGTAGTTTCAGTAAAAGCTGTAAAAATGAAAAATAAAGTCAGCTTTAAGACATGAATCAAAGTGGCTAAATCTGCAGGCCGGGTGGTGATCTCACTATAAAAAATTAAAAAAAGCACCTGAGGCAAAACACAGAGCTCTGGGAATGGAGGGTGTGGTGTGGGGGGAGAGATACACTGACTATTTAAGCACAAGCACACTGGAAAAGTTAGGCTGACATTGTGTGTGTGTGTGTGGGGGGGGGGGGGGGGGGGGGGGGGGGGGGGGGAGCAAAGCCCTATTGATCAGGCTGGCACTGCTGTCAAAACAGCAGGCTTATGTGTGGCTCTGCTGACTGACTAGCCGGCACTTCTGGTTCTATCTAGACAGAGCTGACAGCTCCCAGACTCAGAGCTCACCACCAAACCACTGAAGTTGGGGGTCTTAGCAGTGTAATCTGCGTTCGGCTCTCTTCCACCTGGGCTTCTTCCACGTTCCGCTCCCAGACCTGTCAGTGATACTATGTGTTCACAAGGAGGGATGGTTTGCTGCTCTGCCCTTAGTGCTGCCCGGGCTGCTTGCTGTCTGTTAGTCATAGTATCACACACTAGTGTTAGGGACCTTCCCAGTCACTGTGTCACTGTGTCTCACCACTGCTGCCCAGGGCATGACATACCTGTAGATAACTTTGGCTTCTTTGATGAAGCGTTGACTTCTTAGTTCTTTGTAAATACTTACAAATCTCTGGTTGTGTGAGGGTGGATGAAAAATCATCCAGTGAAGTGAAAACTGTAAACAGGTAATTAGTTTTACTTTTTAAATTATTTATATATATGGAGAGAGAGAGAGAGATAGAGATTATTCTCTCTCTCTCTCTCTCTCTCTCTCTCTCTCTCTCTCTCTCTCTCTCTCTCTCTCTATATATATATATATATATATATATATGTATATATAGATGAGATATATATATATATATATAGATATATAATATATTACTATGAATAACTGTTATCATCAGAACTGAAACAATTCATAATTTCATAATGCTGTAGACTTCAGTGTTTGTTTTCTTTATATTATAATAATTATATATTATGTCATTATCGGGCTGTGGTTGATTTTAAGTGTTTGTGTTTGGATTTAACTTTTTAAGTGTCTGTGTTTTGATTTTCTATTAAAATATTTGTGTTTTGATTTTGTATTTAAATGCTTGTGTTTTGATTTTTTTTATTTAACTTATTCAGTGTTTGTGATTTGTTTTGTTTTTTTGATTTTGTAATACTTTATTTAGGGTGCTGGCTAAACTTGCAGTGATGGTGTGCTTGTTTTGAGTATAACATGAACAGATGACCTAGCAAGTCAGTATTTTGTGAAGGTTGTCTGGAAATTGACCAGCTGCAGGCTAGGTGATGTGGATACGGCACTATCAAGGTGTCAGTCTGCATAGGACGTGTGCTGAAAAAGTTCAATGCTTTAGCTTATAAATAACTGACTCTTTAATCAACACCCCTCAAACTACAATTACATTTTTATTTATTTTTATTTTTATTTTTTATAATGGCACCTGTGATTATAATCAAAATAATTATTATTCAATTAAAATTTCAATTAAAAAAAAACTTTAATCATTCCACAAGGGGCAATTTTGTTGTGGTCATGGTGGGCTCATAAAATAATAATACATAACGTTAAGAGAACAATACAACAAACACAACACCACCAACAAAAGAGTCTTAGTTTAACCATAGTTATAGTTATAAATATAGAACAACTGTGACGTGGTCATAAAATAGTAATAAACTGAAGATCACATACTTGTAAAACAATTAATTAGAGTACCACACACAGCAATTAAAACAATATCACACACACACACACACACACACACACACACACACACACACACACACACACACACATATTAGCACAACAGTTTTAGATGTGACATCAGTCTGTGGTTCTGCTAGCTCCATAAGCTGATGATAATTTCTCAGTCAGGCCATTTGTTGGCTGCTTTGGCCCGGCGGTAAGGGGCTTGGCAGGCAGGCATATGGACCCATGTTCAACTCCGCTACAACTCGCCTTTTACAGTCAGTTGGCCGTGGTTTATGGATGCTGTCTTGTGACATTGCCCTTCTCTGGTCTTAATTATTGTGATGCTGTAAAAAGCAGAATGTCACGAACTGTTGGTGATCCACCACATTAGCAGGCAGTGGTGCGGAGGGGTGATTCTTAATCGTGGCAGGTACTCACTGTGCGCCAGAGTTTTCTTTGAGGATTTATGATGTTGAAGGCAATGCGAAGTCACGGTATAATAGCACTATAAGAATGTCTTTGGTGGTGTCGGATCAATCAGTTTTACTTTGCTGCAGGCCCATATCATTTCGGGGATCTCTGTGTTTACACACTTATTTCCCTGCCAATCTTTGTTGGCTCATCTCTGTTAGCTCTTTACACTAAGGATCAGGTCACCTCAATCTTAGTAAATCACTGTGGTCAAGTGGAGGAATTTGGTGGACTGTGTGTGTGGGGAGAGAGAGGAGAGAGAGAGAGAGAGAGAGAGAGAGAACTTGAACTCAAACTTGAAAACATTATTTGCTCAGGATTGTAGATTAAGTTCATTTAGATAGATCTGTTTAACAACGTCCTGGCTGGAGGGGGGGAGCTCAAACTCAAAACTTTATTTTCCAAGGATTGCAGTTTAGACCTGTTTACCAACTCGTCATGGCTACAGAGAGAGAGAGAGATTTCAAACTCGATAACTTTATTTTCCAAGGATTGTGGTTTAGGTTCATTTAGACCACCGCTGACCTGTTTAACAAGTAGTCCTGGCTAGAGAGACACACAGACAGACACACAGACTGGGCGAGAGACAGACAGAGAGAACTTGAACTCAAACTTAAAACCTTTATTTTCCAAGGATTGTAGTTTAGGTTCGTTTAAACCTAACAACAGTCAATGAACTAGTCTTGGCTAGAGAGAGAGAGAGAGAGAGAGGGGAGAGAACTTGAACTCAGACTTGAAAACTGTATTTTCCAAGGATTGTAGCTTAGCCTTAGGTTCATACATGATATAGACTTGCCCAACACTCACAGCTAGTCTTGATGAGAGAGGCACAGACAGAGAGCAACCAGAACAGTTTATTAGTACTCACTGGTTTAATGTTCTGCCATGGTTTTGTATTAACACTGTCAAAGGCAGTAGACTGTGATGAAGCGATCTTGTTTTCTTTTTGTTTTTTGTTTTTTTTGTTTCTTTTTTTAGATTTTGTGAGTTATTTTGTAATTAAAAAAAAGAAAGATCTGTTTTCATTCGGATAAACATTTCTTTGACTACAACAACAAGTGTTTCATAGACTTAGATTTAGGTGCATTTTTTCTTCTTCTTTTCTTTGAGTTGTATTTTGTAGATCTTTGACTCTTCCTTTGTAGTTTTATTCAGGTCTGTGTAGTTAAGCTTTTTGTTACAGTGTGAGACTAGGTGAGGCAGGTGCACAGTTCTTCTATTATTATAACATTACGGCTAAAAATAAAAAATAAAATAAAAATAAAAGAAACAGAAGAAGAAAAGAAAAAAGTCTTATCTTTCAAAACATTACGATCAGTATCATACAGCCCCAGCACTAGCACCTCACGCAGAAGTTGTAACCAAACTGAATAGCTGCTAACTAGTGCCGTTTAGATCGTTCCCTGCACTGGATGTCTGCTGAGTGGAATAAGTTTGGCACTGGTAATGTGGTAATGTGACCAAGAATGTGCAGAGAACTCCAAGCTGTAAAAACAAGGGGGCCGGTCAGGCTAATGGTGTGCCCATGCCTCGTGGAGCTTACCGCTTATGCGCTCCTCCTGTGTTGGGGGTGAGGTTGGGTGTTGGGTGTCCAATGGACCCCACTGGGTTTTTTCTCTCTTTGTTCAGCAGGGACTTTATTTTTAATGGGCCTTTTAGAAACAATTTGTTAATGTTAGTCACTGCTGGGGGTTCAGCTGGCGTTACCCTTGCTTTGCTGGTCTGTTCAGGTCTGAGGGGTTAGGCATTTTTGATTACAGTTTGACAGGTATTTAAAAAAAAAAAAATCTAAATCAGTAAATGTGTTTGTGCATTTTTCTCCCTTCTGCATGTGTGTTACTATTACAGTGTTAGCATTTTTGCATGCATGTACGCATTTTGTGAATGTGACTGTCATTTATATCACATTATGAATATGTCATACTCTCCTCCCTCCCCTTTCCTCCCCTACCCTCACCCCCTGCTTAATCTCTCTCTCTCTCTCTCTCTCTCTCTCTCTCTCTCTCTCTCTCTCTCTCTCTCTCTCTCTCTCTCTCTCAAATCCAATACAATTAAAGCGGACCTGTGGCTGTGCAACATCCATAAATTTGTGTTATTTTATTCTGCTGTATGCCCCTGTTCTGCCAGTTTAAGTTGTTTGTAAATTGTGTGTAATAATTTTAATATACATAGAGAGAGAAAGAGAGAGTAGTGAGTGCATGTACCTATGTGTGTGCATGTGCTTTTTTGCTATTTTAGATTGCTTTTTTGTTACTGGTATTTATTTATGGCTGTTGTCAGCAGTGTCTTGATGAGCAGTGGAAAGAGCAAGAGATTAATCATGCATGGATGCGCAGATGCAAAAATCAATTCCTGTACCTGCACTTAGGCGGGGCATTGTGAATAATTTAATGAAAGCCAGCAGTGGCACTTCTCAATCTCATTAACATGATCTCCCCCATCCCATCCAATTGCAGGTCAAGGGAGACAAGTTGCGTGTGATGTGATGGGTACCCCAGGGGAGCTAACTCAGGAGTAGTGGGGAGGGAGATTCCAGACTCAGTAGTCAGAAAGATGGAGGGACGGAACACACCTTCCCCAAAGCTGGACGCACCGGGGGACAACAGCATGCTCCAACCACATGTGAGTTTTTCTTCTTGTACAAGTGCACGTACGTTGTTGTTGCTATTGATTGCTTTTATTATATGATATATATATATATATATATATATATATATATATAGAGAGAGAGAGAGAGAGAGAGAGAGAGAGAGCAATATTTTCCCCTCTCAAGTAGACTCACTGTGGTCTGTTCCATCAAACTAACTTCATTTTAGGGATACTGGGTATAAATAAACACAAAATTTATCACGTATACTGAAACAGGTCCTCAAATTTTAGCCTGGCAGCCACTTTGTGTATGTATACATGTGTTTATTATAACTATTATAAATATGTGTGTACATGTATGACAGGTACCTTGGTGTTTGAGTGAGAGTGTACCTTTTATTTTTTATTCTTCCAAAGGTTTATAATGAAATGTTGATCATGGTTCCTTAGAATAGTCGCAACATTTGGCGGAAGCCTCAGCAATTCTTTGTGAAACTCTTGGAAGCTTTCCTCATGTACGGTTATGGTTATGAAGGCCTGCTGAATCTCATTGATTGACTGTTCATAGATTTACGTGGTGGATGACCCCTGTGGCAAATATAAAACTTCATACTGTTCTGATTCCAGTTGTTTCCCCTATCACTGCCAAAGGCAACTGATTTTATTTTATTTTATTTTTTAATCAGTACAATAACTATGCCCTTTCTGCTGGCAACTTTGAGATAAGTGTGACCAACAGTGAGAAAGAGAAGAATGGCAGCAACAGCAGTTTGATCTTAGTCTGGAGGGGATGTTTTATTCATACACATAATACATGTATGTGTCTGCATTTTCCCTTCTCTGTGGTGTTGCCATTTTCCATTGTAGACTGGTTAAAATGTTGATCTATACATCTAGTGTGTGATTAATATTATATATATATATATATATATATATAGAGAGAGAGAGAGAGAGAGAGAGAGAGAGAGAGAGAGAGAGAGAGAGAGAGAGAGAGAGTGCCACAGGGGATTTTCCTGTCCCTAATAAGCCATATGGTTTCTGTGGATGTTGAGCGCCATAAAAAAGAGGCTACAGTATAAATTTACATAATTTATGTACAGTTTTGAGGTACTCTTGGTGCTTCTTCTCACCTGACTGTTTTTGTCTTTGCTTGCCCTGATATAAGCATAATGGCTGACTGTGTGCTAAAAACCAATTAACTGTGGTTACCATGCAGTATATGTGTACATGTAGTAATTGTATAGTATCAGTATACTGATTGAGGGACTGTGTATTTTAACACCCAGATGTCAGCAGACATGGCCAGGCGACGTGCTGTGGTCAGTCCCCGCACGGTGACCGCGGACACCAGAAACTTCATTGTGGAAAAGGTCAGTGGAGTGTTATTACTGTGTATGGAGAAATTAAGATCGGAAAACGTAAAGGTTCAAAAGAACATTGTTTATGAGGACAAAACACAGCATGTTGTATTTTGTCCTAATAAATAGCATTCTTTTGAACCTTTTATATATGTTTAGATCTTGTTTTAGAATGCTAGCAGTAATTCTTGATTCAGATTCTAGCAGAAATTATGGTTTCCTTGGCTGAAAATCCACAGCTGTTATTATTGTTAAGGGTCCTCTCTCTGTCATTAATTAGCATGTAGTGCAAAGTATGGCATGTGATGCATCAAAGCTGTATTCTGACAATTAACATGTAGTACATTTCAGAATATGTAGCTTTGATGCATTCCCTGTTATACTTTCAGCATTTAGTAAAGATGATAATAATAGATTATTTATGGCTCCCCATCTCCTATGAGCTAGGGCTGCTTGCCAAGACCTACAGATGTGTAACACACACACACACACACACACACACACACACACACACACACACACACACACACACACACACACACACAAACAGACACAAACAAACACATATGCACATGGGCATGCACAGTTGCACATGTGTGCTTTCCCCTTCCACATGCACACACACACACACGCACGCACGCACGCATGCATGCACACACATACACACACAACACACACACACACACACACACACACACACACACACACACACACACATTAAAAAAAACAAGAGAGAGAGAGAGAACACACACACTACTGGTAATGGGTTGGTAAAAAAGAGAAGAAAGAAAGAAAAAAAAGAGATGGCTTTACGTCTTGTTGCTGATTTTTGCTTTCCACAGATATATATATGGCCGTTAACAGTTGAGTGGGCACTAAATATGAAGAAACTAACTCAACTATCAAGGTGTGAGAATGTATGTACAGGTGTGCAAACCTGTGTTTAATTTGTGTTCAACAGGAGTTGCTGGAAAGTCAGATGAGGAAAGTGCAGCTGGAAAACTCCACACTGCACACAGAGAACAAACTGCTGAAGGACAAGTACAACAGAGCCACAGGTAGACACGGATAACAATGACATGGGCAGATCATGCTCCTCCCGATTTTCGTCATTTTGATGACATCGTTTTTACTCTACCTATACATTCTTACAATTATTTTTTTTACGTCAGCTCCTTCTTGTCTGTACTTCTTTCTTCTTTTATTATTATCTGGCTATCTTCTTGCACCTGAATAAGACAGTTTTCTGCCAAAAGCGCTTGTGTTTCCTTGTTTCCTTGTGTTTCGTCGTATAGGTGAGGACATTTTGCCTAGATCTGTTCTATTCTACAAATAACAGTGATAATAATAATAATATTAATAATAATAATAATAATAATGAGCCTTATGACATGCCAATTCCCATAGAAAGGATAGAGTTCAAGGTGCATGGGTGCTATGGGGAAGGGGAAGGATTATGCCAATTGAACATATATATAAACATATATATATATATATATAGATTCACATATAACTAGGGGAAGGAGTGATTACAAAAATAAGCAGTGAACAACAACAACAAATACAGGCCAGTGCCCTAGCAGGTAGGTGCTTGCAATAATATTGAGTTTGGTGCCCACCTGTCTTACTTTCAGTTCAGTTTGACCAAAAGTCCTTTTTTTTTTCCTTTTTTTTTTTTAATAGTACCTGTTCTCATGTGCTACTATACCTTTATGTGAATACTGACATTGACTGATTTTATGTGTGCATGTGTGTGTGTGTGTGTGTGTGTGTGTGTGTGTGTGTGTGTGTGTGTGTGTGTGTGAGTGTGTGTGTGTGTGTGTGTGTGTGTGTGTGTGTGTGTGTGCATGGGAGTGTGTGTGTGTGTGTGCATGGGAGTGTGTGGTGTGTGTGTTGTAGACAGGGAAGGGAGCAGGGTGTTTGCTAGTATAGCTTTGGTAGTAGTATAGACAGCCATGTATCCAACCAGTTGCATTGATTGACTGACCAGTTTCCATGAAGCACTTTCATCTCATTACAGATGTCACACCCGTTTGAAAAATGTCTTGTGCAATTACTGGTTAGTGATTGGAGTTACGCATAATATGAAGCATTTTCCAACTGATGAGGTCATCCCTAGATCACTGATGAATTGCTCTTTAGATGTGAATTATTTCAAGATTTTGTTTCAAAAGAAGTAATGCTGTGATACATATAATATTATGAACTCGATCATCATTTCCAGTACATTACACAGATGCTTACCTCTATGTTGTCAATAACTGCAGATTGATTTTAATAGACAGCAAATTTTCTGACATCTACCAGATTTACGGGATGTACATTTGATGGATTTTATTAAGTTTTATCTTGCCAGGCAATTCAGATCCTTTTCTGTTGCGTTCATGTGATGTTTTTCAAGTGCTAATTAACTCACTCCGCTTGTTGATTCTGCCAAATGTTCAGCCCGTATAAGCGAACTGGAGAGTCGCCTGGCGTCAATGGAGGAGGAGCTGGAAGGCCTGCAGGACAACATGGCTGCCGAGCTGAGTCGCACTGCTCGCCAAGCACGGGCAGAGTTGGAGAGGGAGCTGGAACAGAAGCAGACCAAGATCTCGTCACTTTCGCGGGAAAACGACAAACTTCAGAATGAGGTAGAATTTGCTGTTGTTTTATAGTTGGCATAGGGAAGCTCCTGATATCTAGCCATTCGACCAAGCTTCCTGTGAACTATCAATTTCAGTGAACGTCCTCTGAAATGGCCAGTAATTATACACTTAAGCAAGCTTTCCATTGTAACAGCCAGCTGCCACATGAGCAGTTTCAGCAAGTTTCCATCTCAGCCAGGGTAAAGGTTTGTCTTAGTGTTCTGTGTATTTGTTTATCGTCTTAATTTGGATACATGTTTAGAAGTGTGGTTTAGGGTTGTTGTTTTTCAACTGCATATGGTGGTGGGTTTTTTTGTTTTTGTTTTTTTCAGATCAAGTATTTGCAGCAGAAGCTGGAGTCTGCGGTGAAGGAGACAGAGAATGTGAAGAAGAGCTCTGATCGCTCCAAGGCCATGGATGCCCTGAGAGATGAGAACACGGCACTCAAGGTACACCTTTGCATGCACAACACACTCCTGTTATGGTCTTCTCAGGTTTAAGCTTCTTGTGGGTTTTTTTTGGTTTCTCTTTCTATCAGTGGTCAGATTGTGAGTGAAGACAGTGAATGTGTAGCTGCTAAAAGATTCTTGAGTACTGATGTGATGACTGTACAGTGTGTGATGGACTGTGTGTGTGTGTGTGTGTGTGTGTGTGTCGCGCGCACGTGTGTGTGTGGTGTGTGTGTGTGTGTGTGCAATATCACAAATTACTTGCATAAAGTTTTTTTAAACACAAGACATGTTGTTTATTTGTACAACTTTGATGGTGCTTCAAGAATGAGATGAGAAATTACTGAAGTTAATTGACTTTAACAGACCATTCCTATTCCTGTCACAGTTGCTGTCATGCATACACAAGTGTAATGCATAATTGTCATGTATACAGTACAAATACACACATGCACATATACCCTCATACCCACACACACACACACACACCACACACACACACACACACACACACACACACACACACACACACACACACACACACACACCCACACACACATGCTTCACACACACACAAGTAATGTAACGAGGAGTGAAGAAGTATGTATTATGCAAACATTATTCACCTGCAGACACAGAACACTACAAGTGTTAGATGCATGTCTTTCAGGATAGCACAAGCCTTAGCCAGCTGTTGGCACCGTCAACTCGACTTCAAAATATTCACCATCAAACTCACTTCAAACTTAGACTGACAGATACAATCTTTTTAAATCCATTGCAGACAGAGATAAAGAAACTTCAGGTTGTCACAGTGAACTCAGCTTCAAAATATATTCACCATCAAACGTGCTGCAAACTCAGACTGACAGATACAGTTTTACAAAATTCTGTTTGCAGACAGAGATAAAGAAGCTGCAGGAGCTGCTCTCATCCAGCGAAGAGCAGCTGGAAGTGGAGTGCCAGAAGAACACCAGTCTCGGCCAGCAGCTGGCTCAGCTGACGGAAATCAAAGATCTGCTGCAGCTGCAGCTGGATGCTGGCGGCTCCACTGGAACTGCTGCTGAAAAACTGGTCAGGATCAACACAGGGTTCCTTTTTTTCTTTTGTTTTCACTGTTTGAAAAAAAGAAGAAGGAGAGGTTAAATGGTGCAGTTCAGCCCTGTTCAAGTTTGTAGCTACATCCTCAAAAAATCCCACACGCGCTCCACCCCAGTCTCTGAAGTTTTCCTGGTGTTGCCTTTGAAACAGTTCCAGTGTTGGTGTAATTGACAATGGATTTTGTGCTTATTTCAAGGTGGATTGTCAAATGCTGCATCATCCTACACTTTTGCTCTCTCTCTCTCTCTCTCTCTCTCTCTCTCTCTCTCTCTCTCTCTCTCTCTCTCTCTCTCTCTCTCTCTCTCCAGGTGATTGATGGTGTCATTTCTGCAGGTTTTTTATATTTATTTTTATTACGGCAGTCGTGTACAGCGGCCTTTGAGGGTGTAGCCCCTGTGCAGTTTATATACCATGTATTTACTCAGGTACCAAGTGAGAGTTACCGTAGACAACTCAGGTCTTTGTTGTTGTGTTTGTGTGATGTCTTTCAAGCACTGATTAACTCCCTTGTTTGTTGATTTACAGCGGCCTTTATTTTAGGTTGTTTGTTGTGGAGTTGTATTACAGAGGATTATTATTTTTAAAAATTGTTGTCTGTGACTCGTGAGTTACTGAGAGTGGTGCAGTTTGTGGTCATGTGAGCAGTTATTAGGCAGATGAGTCACCCCAGAGAGGAAATCTTAAAGGGGAGATGAAAGTGGTACAGTTTGTGGTCATGCAAACAGTTTATACGGCAGTGAGACATGCATTGGTGAGTCTTGTGTAGGCTTTGATTCAGAACAACTGAAACAGTCCCATACTTTGCCTCAGCTGGAGGTTGAACCTCTGTTCCCAGGATTACAGTGCAGTGCATCATTAAACTGTTGGGCCCGTCCATCATAATGATCTCCTATTATGTCTGGAACACTTAAAGAGCCCAGGTCCATTTCCAGATATGTTTGAGCTAATGATGAGTAGGTTTATCAAAGATTATCTTATAGTTATTAAAACAGTGCGACCTAGTCCTTCAAGTCCTTTGGGATGAGTGCAACAGGCTAGCATGCTGTTTCAAATCTGTGGACAGGTGTTATCGCTGGAGCAGCGACTGCGCGTGACGGAGGAGCGACTGACGCAGGAGAGGTCTGACAGGGCCAATAACCTGTCTCAGGTGGAGGAGAAGCTGCTGACTGACAATGCTAAACTACAGGTACTGTTCTCTTGGTCCTGCTGCATACCGCTGTAATAAAGTATGATAGATTGTCAAACTGCAGGTACTGTTCTCTTGGTCCTGACTCACACATTTGTGATAAAGTGTCATTGTCAAAATACAGGTGCTGTTCTCTTGGTCTTGTTGCACACCGCTGTGATGAAGTATGATAGATTGTCAAACTACAGGTACTGTTCTCTTGGTCCTGCCACACACCTCTGTGATAAAGTATCATTGTCAAGCTGCAGGTACTGTTCTCTTGCTACCATTATTCACCTCTCAAATTACAGGTGCTGTTCTGTTGCTCTCGTTATGTACCTCTCAGACTGCAGGTACTGTTCTGTTGTTCCTCGCATGCACCTCTGTGGTTTGTAAGTTTGATGCTAATCAGTCAGATTTTGTTTCATGCGCATTTTGATATATTTTTTAGTTTATTTATACCTGTTTGAACTTGCTTACTGGCCAGGCTTCGGAGAAGGAACTTCGACGGCAGCTTCAGCGCGAAAAAGACAAGAACCGCAGCCTGGAGCAGCGATCGCATGATTATCGTGAAGAAAACATGAAACTTCGTCTGTCGCTGCCCGATGACGATGACACCATCTCGCCATACAAAACTTACGACATTCCCAATTCTTCGCATTCCTCTCAGAGGCAGCAGAGCAAGAAGGTGAGTGGGAATCATCCGCACACCGTCCTGCTGCACTGTCTTGTTAATCACTCACTTCCTTCTCATTAAATCTTGTTCTGGTAGCATGTGCAACAGACTGGAGGACCTCAGTATAAAGCTTTAGTTGAGGAACCAGCTTGCACCCTAGCTGGCTTCCATTTAGAGCTGGGGTTAGAGTTGTTGTTGGTTATCCACGTAAGATGCTGTTTCTGGGGTGGTATTTGTTTAGAATATTGCGCATGGGGTTTCTGTTTAGAGCACTGTTTCTGTGGGGTGTTTGTTTGAGAACACTGCTTATGGGGTGTCTGCTCGGAACACTCACTGTGGGGTACTTGTTTAGATCACTCTGTGGGGTATTAAGGTTGGACATTAATTTTTTTCAGTATTTAGAATACTTTGTGTAGGATATTTATTTAGAATGCTGTTGATGGGGTATTCATTTTGACTACTGTTTATCTTTCATGCTCTCATGGCTGAATAGAAAATCTCACTCCATTTTTTTTTTGGGGGGGGGGGGGGGGGATTATTGATTTTAAATGGAAATATTGAGGATAAGGCAGATGATTCTTTGTAGGTTATGAGATTGATCAAGTTTATGCTGAGGTCTGATATTCAGTAGATTTTTTTTCTTCTTTCACAAGACTCAAACTTGGGCATCTAAATGCATGTATTTATGTTCTGTAAGAGATCACTTTACCTCCCTACACATCTGTGTCTTCATTTTTTGCAAGCATGAAAATTAGATTTGACATCTCACCAGTTCATTTCACGTGATTCATCAGAGAGAAAATTTTGTTTGCATGAGGATTTTACGAGCTACTGATGATATAATCACACAAATTCACTGTGATGGACCATGCAAATTTCACCACATGGGTGCGTGCAAGTCAGTGCAACAAGTATCTCATCACACACAATGTCATGCACCATCACCATTTCAGTGCAAAAATACATCATCACACACTGTCATGTCAAGCACCATCATCATGTCAATGGAACAATACCTCATCACACACTGTCACGCACCATCACCATAGCCACCCTCTCACCATGCAGACCGCACCACACAGGTGCACATCATGTCAGTGCAACAAGTACCTCATCACACACCGTCATGCACCATCACCATGTAAGTGCAGCAATACCTCATCACACATTGTCATGCACCATCACCAAGTCAGCGCAACAAGTACCTCACCACATGCTGTTATGTCAAGCACCATCACCATGTCAGTGCAGCAAGTACCTCATCACACGCTGTCATGCACCATCATCATGTCAGTGCAACAAGTACCTCATCACACACTGTGATGCACCATCACCATGTCAGTGCAACAATACCTCATCACACACTGTCATGTCAAGCACCATCACCAAGTCAGTGCAACAAGTACCTCATCACATACTGTCATGTCAAGCACCATCACCATGTCAGTGCAACAAGTAACTCATCACACACTGTCATGCACCATCACCATGTCAGTGCAACAAGTACCTCATCACACACTGTCATGTCAAGCACCATCACCAAGTCAGTGCAACAAGTACCTCATCACACACTGTCATGTCAAGCACCATCACCAAATCAGTGCCACAAGTA
>JABMCL010002400.1:252500-255000 GCA_018857735.1 Alviniconcha marisindica | reverse complement strand
ACTACCAGCGATATTACAAAACTACACAAACTGTATGACAACACACACACACACACACACACACACACACACACACACACACACACACACAACACACACACACACACACTAACATTATACAATTTTGGACCAGATGGCAGTCTGCATGCAAGCAGACCATCAAAGACTCAATTTCAATTGATTGTCATGCCAACATCCTTCCAAGCACTGCAGGACATGAAAACTACATAGCTTAACCAAAAACAAATAAACGTTTTAGCTCTCCATCTCATTTTTTGTTGTTTTTCACCATTTAGCCATTGTTTAAGTGTCGTTTTGTAGCTTAATAGAGGGGATTATCCCAAAAAATTGCATGTTATGTTTTGTCCCAACAAATAGCATTCTTTTGAACCTTTTATGTGTTTGGATCTCAATTTTCAACAAATAGCGTTCTTTTGAACCTTTTATGTTTGGATCTCGGTTTCTGACATAGCATTCTTTTGAACCTTTTCTGTGTTTGGATCTCAATTTTTGACGTGGCATTCTTTTGAACCTTTTCTGTGTTTGGATCTCAATTTTTGACGTGGCATTCTTTTGAACCTTTTATGTGTTTGGATCTCAGTTTCCAGCAAACAGCATTCTTTTGAACCTTTTTTGTGTCTGGATCTCAATTTCCAACAAACAGCATTCTTTTGAACCTTTTTTGTGTCTGGATCTCAATTTCCAACAAACAGCATTCTTTTGAACCTTTTTTGTGTCTGGATCCCAATTTCCAACAAACAGCATTCTTTTGAACCTTTTTTGTGTCTGGATCTCAGTTTCCAACAAACAGCATTCTTTTGAACCTTTTTTGTGTCTGGATCTAGTTTCCAACAACAGCATTCTTTTGAACCTTTTTTGTGTCTGGATCTCAATTTCCAACAAACAGCATTCTTTTGAACCTTTTTTGTGTCTGGATCTCAATTTCCAACAAACAGCATTCTTTTGAACCTTTTTTGTGTCTGGATCTCAATTTCCAACAAACAGCATTCTTTTGAACCTTTTTTGTGTCTGGATCTCAATTTCCAACCAACAGCATTCTTTTGAACCTTTTTTGTGTCTGGATCTCAATTTCCAACCAACAGCATTCTTTTGAACCTTTTTTGTGTTTGGATCTCAATTTCCAACAAACAGCATTCTTTTGGACCTTTTATATGTCTGGATCTCAATTTCCAACAAACAGCGTTCTTTTGGACCTTTTATATGTCTGGATCTCAATTTCCAACAAACAGCGTTCTTTTGGACCTTTTATATGTCTGGATCTCAATTTCCAACAAACAGCGTTCTTTTGGACCCTTTTTGTGTCTGGATCTCAATTTCCAACAAACAGCGTTCTTTTGAACCTTTTTTGTGTTTGGATCTCAATTTCCAACAAACATCGTTCTTTTGGACCTTTTACGTGTCTGGATCTCAATTTCCACTTTGCTCCCCAGTTGGCGGAGGCCCAGGAGGACATCAGGGGACTGCAGCAGCGAGTGGAGAGCCTGCAGCGGGACAAGCAGAGGCTGGAGGGGGAACTGGAGGAGGCGGAGAGGCTGCTGAAGGTCACCAAGGCCAGGCAGGTCAAGCAGGGCGCCGCCAGGGAGGAGGGCAAGGAGTCCAAGGTGACCGCTGCTTATTTGTGCTGTTACGTCCACAGAAACCATAATTATGGCTCGTTGGGGATGGGGAAAGTGTCCCAGTGACCGTTGGTTATTTGTGCTGTTACGTCCACAGAAAGAGTATGGCTTATTGGGGATGGGGAAAGTGTCCCAGTGGCTGTTGGCTATTTGGCCGAGGCTGGGGGTTGTAATGTTGCAGTAATCTTCTTTCATGTCCACACATCTGCATAAACCATATGGCTTATTAGGGATGGGGAAGGGGGTGGGGGAATTGGGTACCAATGAGCAGCTTGTTCCAGTGACCACTAGCTATCTGGCTGAGGATAATAATAAATGCATTTCTAATGTGCAGAAGCCCTTTATAACTATACATGTGCAAGGCTCAAAGTGTTTATACATGCAACATGACAACAGTACATAATCTAATTTCATAATGCATTACATATCTCACTCTGTCTCACTGTGTAGGATGGGGATTATAATGTTGCAGTGTTTAAAGGGTCACCAAAATACTGGCAGAAAAATCATCGCAAGAACACTATTTAGCCGCTCTACACAAAATAGATTGTGAGAACTGATGCTGTCTTCGGCTCTTTCTCTGCTGTTGTGGCAGTGAAGCATTTATGAGTTGATTTTACTGAATTCTTGTCTGCTAAATATGTATTCTGAGCATTCTGAAACTGTTCACTGCCCCCTGTCTCCCTCTCTCCTTTCCCCACCAAACATTGAACATGTTCAAACTGTCACCTTTGCCGCGGAACAAAACAGAGCTGTCATTTCTGTTCTGTGTCAAGATGTTGATGTCAAATCTGTGTATTTGGAATGTGTTGCATTCTATCATTGTTTGTGTCATGCCACTGTTAATGTATGAGTTTTGTTTA
>JABMCL010002400.1:180000-250000 GCA_018857735.1 Alviniconcha marisindica | reverse complement strand
AAGAAGTCCGACCTGCTGGACCAGCTGACCCTGGTCAAGACGCAGTATGACGCTGCCACTCTGTCGCTCAGCCAGAAGCAGTCGCAGGTAGGGAGAGAGGGTGGAGTGTGATCCCACAAAACCATGAATATGCTCAGCTAGACACAGTTCCAGGTGGAGAGAGCGGATGGAGAGTGAGGGTGAGTGTCCCCATGAAACCCTGAACACGCTTGGCCAGAAGCAGTCCCAGGCAGGGAGAGAGGATGGAAAGTTACAGTGGAGGGTGACCTCATGAAACCCCTACTATACTTAGCCAGGAACAATTCCAGGTGGTGAGAGAGGGTGGAGAGTAACCCCATGAAACCCTCCAAATATGCTTAGCCAGAAACAGTTCTGGGTGGTGAGAATTAAAGGATGGAGAGTAAGGGTGGAGGGTGACCCGATGAAACCCTGAATATGCTTATTCAGAAACAGTTCCGGGTAGGAAGAGAGGGTGGAGATATAGGGTGGAGGGTGCCCTCATGAAACCCTGAATATGCCTAGCCGAAAACAGTTCCGGATGGTGAGAGTAGAGAGTGTGGGTGAGTGACCCCACAAAACCCTGAACATGCTTAGCCAGAAATTGTTCCAGGTGGTGAGAGAGGATGGAGGCTTGAAATTTGCGAGGGACTTTTCATATAACTTGAATTGCTTAAAAAAAGAAAAAAAGTTCGGTGATCCAGAAAGAGAGGGACCCTCATCAGTCAAACTCGAAAAACTTATCCTTTTAAAAAGTCAAAAACCTGTCTAACAACTAGTCCTTGCTAAGCTACTGATGAACACACACACACACACACACACACACACACACACACACACACTAACAGGATGACCCCATGAAACCCTGAATATGCCTAGCCGAAAACAGTTCCGGATGGTGAGAGTAGAGAGTGTGGGTGAGTGACCCCACAAAACCCTGAACAAGCTTAGCCAGAAATTGTTCCAGGTGGTGAGAGAGGATGGACTGGCTTGAAATTTTGCGCCATGGACTGTTCATATATTTTTATTCCTTCAAGAAAAAAAAAGAAAAAAAGTTTTTGATCCACAACTCTTAGTCTTTAGAGGGCTCCTCATCGAGTCAGTGATTATTTCTCAGTCACAAAAACATTACATCCTTGCTTCACAAAACCATCTTCTTTGCTCTTCACTTTCGCACAATTGCATGAGTCTGGAACCTTGTGCAGATTCAGGTGCTGCAGATGGAGCTGGGCCACGAGAGGGAGCGGGCGTCCATGTTGGAGGAGCGGGTCAGTCAGCTGCGCAGGGCGGAGTCCGGTGAGGGCTCGGCCCAGGTCGCCGGCCAATCAGAGGCCGCTCTGGAGCTCCGCCTTCAGGAGGCGGACAGTGAGATGGTGCGACTGAGGGCAGACTTGCTGGTGAGTTCTCAGAGCTGGTAGCACGTAAATCAATTGTTTCTGCAGTTCTGTTCATTGACACTATATAAGTTTGTTGGTGCTACTGTTAGTATGTTTAAATTGACGCTAACTGAAAATGTTTTAGAAGAGTGGCCAGAAGACGAGGTAGGCTGAAGGATTGAACCGTATACCTTACGCTGCATTTCAGTAACAACAGACAGTTTGAATGATGTTTATGGAAATTCTAATGTTCTTGAAGAATAGTTAAAAGCAAAAGCTTTTTTTATTTTTTCTCCATTTCTTTCCAGCGTTCAGTGTTCAGTTTCAAAGTCCTGAGAAAAAAGGGATTGTGGTGTTTCGTAGCAGACAAGAGATACAGGTCATATATATAATAATAAATATGTAATTGTGGACGTGCACAAAAACAGAAAATGGTAACTTTGACCAGCCATGCTTTGTGCTGAGTGTGTATCTTTGTACACTTTTTAAAGTTGCCAGTGGGGGTGTTGAATAAGCCTGCATATGTTGGGTTAAAGTGTACGCGTATCATGAGTGGATGTGTACACACAAGACAGAGACACTACACCAGGGAGCCTGCATGGGGGCCTGCCTGTGTATCCATCTAAAGGTGTCACACTGAAGCTCTCTTCTTGCTAACAACAGGCCTGCCCATGTGTCTATCAAAAGGAGCCATACTAAAACTCACTTCTTACATACTTGGAGCCTGTGTGTATATGTCTACAGTCAGAAGGTGCCCTACTGAAGCTGTCCTCTTGTTGGTAATTCAAACTGTGTCTGTCAAGTCAGAAGGTGCTCTTCTGAAGCTAGCCTAATTCAAAGTGTGTCTGCCGAGTCAGAAGGTGCCATACTAAAGCTGGCCTCTTGTTGGTAATTCAAACTGTGTCTGTCTAGTCATAATGTGCCCCAGCCTGAAGCTGACCTCTTGTTGGTAATTCAAACTGTGTCTGTCAAGTCAGAAGGTGCCATACTGATGCTGGCCTAATTCAAAGTGTGTCTGTCAAGTCAGAAGGTGCCCTACTGAAGCTGTCCTCTTGTTGGTAATTCAAAGTGTGTCTGTCAAGTCAGAAGGTGCCCTTCTGAAGCTAGCCTAATTCAAAGTGTGTCTGCCGAGTCAGAAGGTGCCATACTAAAGCTGGCCTCTTGTTGGTAATTCAAACTGTGTCTGTCTAGTCATAATGTGCCCCAGCCTGAAGCTGACCTCTTGTTGGTAATTCAGACTGTCTGTCAAGTCAGAAGGTGCTATACTGATGCTGGCCTCCTCTTGGTAATTCAAACTGTGTCTGTTCAGTCAGAAGGTGCCATACTGTAGCTGGCCTCTTGTTGGTAATTCAAACTGTGTGTCTGTCTAGTCAGAAGGTGCCATACTGAAGCTGGCCTCTTGTTGGTAATTCAAACTGTGTCTGTCTAGTCAGAATGTGTCCTACTGAAGCTGACCTCTTGTTGGTAATTCAAACTGTGTCTGTCTAGTCAGAATGTGTCCTACTGAAGCTGACCTCTTGTTGGTAATTCAAACTGTGTCTGTCTAGTCAGAATGTGTCCTACTGAAGCTGACCTCTTGTTGGTAATTCAAACTGTGTCTGTCTAGTCAGAATGTGTCCTACTGAAGCTGACCTCTTGTTGGTAATTCAAACTGTGTCTGTCTAGTCAGAATGTGTCCTACTGAAGCTGACCTCTTGTTGGTAATTCAAACTGTGTCTGTCTAGTCAGAATGTGCCTACTGAAGCTGCCCTTGTTGGTAATTCAAACTGTGTCTAGTCAGAATGTGTCCTACTGAAGCTGACCTCTTGTTGGTAATTCAAACTGTGTCTGTCTAGTCAGAATGTGCCCTACTGAAGCTGTCCTCTTGTTGGTAATTAAAGACTGTGTCTGTCTAGTCAGAATGTGCCCTACTGAAGCTGTCCTCTTGTTGGTAATTCAAACTGTGTCTGTCTAGTCAGAATGTGCCCTACTGAAGCTGTCCTCTTGTTGGTGATTCAAACTGTGTGCATGTCCCATCAGAAAGTGCCATACTGAGGCTCTCTTGTTGGTAAATTCAAACAGAAGGCAACCAGTGAGCTGGGCAGCGTGCAGGAGGAGAAGGAGGCAGACAGCCAGCAGTTCAGGAAGGTCAGGGAGGAGCTGATCACCGCTCAGGCCACCACCTGTCAGCTGACCACGCAGACAGCCACGCTGGAGCAGGAGCTGGAGGTGGGTGTCTGTCGTCTAACTATCCGCTGTTGGGTGGGTGTGTGTGTGTGTGTGTGTGCATGTGTGTGTGTGTGTGTGTGCGTGTGTGTGTGTGTGTGTGCATGTATGTATGTGTGCATGCATGCATGCGTGCATGCTTGCGTGTGTGTGTTTGTGGTGTGGGTGTGGGTGGGGTAAGTGTGTGTGATTGTGTGCATGTGTGTGTGCATGTGTGTTCGTGTGTGTGTGTGCTTGTGTGTGTGCGTGTGTGTGTGCATGCACGCATGTGTGTGTGTGTGCATAATTATGTGTATGTGTGCATGCATGTGTATGTGTGCACATGTGAATGGTGAAGAAGGTATGTGTAAGGTGTGCATACATGGAATATGTATTGTATGGACAATTTGGGATAGAGGTCCTTTCTGTTTTCAAAAGGGAATGGGTGTATGCATGACCACGTGATGATCTCATCCCCAAAACCTGTGCTAACATCTCACAGGATGAATGATGACCTGATTGTTGTTGTTGTTTCTATGACTGACTCACAGAATGACTACAAACCTGATTGTTGTTGCTTTTATGACAGATGCTTGTCCAAGACCACGCGTGTCTCAAAGGTGCAGCAGTAGGCATAGATGATCTCATCCCCAAAACCTGTGCTGACTTCTCACAGAATGACTACAAACCTGATTATGTGTGTTGTTTTTATGACAGACTCTCGTCCAAGATGGTGTGTGTCCCAGGGTTGCAGCAGAAAGCAGAGACGTTCTCATCCCTGAAACCTTTGCTGACTTCTCACAGTATGAAGAAGGACCTGACTGTTGTTGTTGTTGTTATGACAGACCCTTGGCCAGGACCACGCGTGCGTGTCCTGAGGAGCGGCAGCAGGCGGAGGAGCACCTGGTCAAGATGGAGTCACGCCTGCAGGAGATCCTGCACAAATTTGAGCTGGAGGCCAAGCGACAGCACAGCGACTTCGCCACGCAGTACTCAGAACTCACGCCTGAAGATGGCCCCAAGGTGAGTTTTTTGTCTGGCTCTTCCAGCCCCAGCATGATGGATTTATGTGGCATGCTTATGAACATAATGAGAGATTCATGTAACAAGAAATTTATGTGGCATAATGGTGATTGTAACAAGAATTTATATGGCATGCTGGTGATCATAACAAAGGGTTTTTGTGGCATACTGGTGATCATAACAAAGGTTCTATGTGGCATACTGGTGATTGTAACAAGGGATTTTTGTGGCATGTTGGTGATTGTAACAAGGGATTTATGTGGCATACAGGTGATTGTAACAAGGGACTTTTGTGGCATATTGGTGATTGTAACAAGGGATTTGTGTGGCTTACTGGTGATTGTAAAAAACAAATTTGTGGTATACTGGTGATCATAGCAAGGAATTTATATGGCGCGCTGAGGATTGTAAAAAAGGATTTTTTGGCATGCTGGTGATCATAATGAGGGATTTACATGGCATGCTGGGGGTCATAACAGGGTTTATGTGGCATGCTGGCAACAATAACAACAGATTTATGTGGCACGCTGTGTGCTTTTTGAGAAGTGGGTGCAGTAGAAATGTTCAGTGGTGTTAACATTGCTGTAAAGATGATGATGACTAACACTGCGTCTCCCTCGCCTTGCTGTCAGGTTCTGGCTGAGCTTCACACCCTGCGACTGCTGACAGGAGAGAAGGAGAAGGAGGTGGACATGCTCAACGACAAGATCAGGTGAGTTGCTGGCCCCACAGCGGGGTGCCACGGATGCAGAAATTAAGATCCCCTTCTGTAGAGGAGCCAGAGCTATCAAAAGGATCTGTCTTTATCTTTTATGTCTTCTTTGGGGAGGGGGCAGTTGTGGGAGGATGAATGGTGAACGGTGATGGTGGTGGGGGGGTGTGGGGCTGAATCGATATTAGAAACTGATGGATGTTACAGACTTAGGTGTCAGTACATCGATGCTTAAAGTTTCCTGATATACTAGTAAGTGGCTCACTGCAGATGTTTGACTGTAACGGAGGGAGTGTTCATTGCGTGCTCAGTGGTAATGGTACATGTGTGCAGTCGACAACAGACACATGCCAGAAACCTGGAAAAGAGAATGGAGACGCTCCGCTCGACTTGGGCGCGCAGCAAAGACGATGTCAACCGTGTGACAAAAGAACTGGTTTTAAAGGTGAGAAGCAGCAGGTGACAGCAAAAGCAGAAACTGTGTGGTATTTGGTAAAATATTTCTTTATTAATATTTGGTAAAATATTTCTTTATTAATGTCATGCAAAAGAGCCTTTTGAAACAAAGGAAGATTTGTTATATTTGTTACAAATACCCATACATGCATGCACACACACAGACAGACACACACACACACACACACACATATATGTGAGCACACACACACACTTATGCAAGCACACACACACACACACACATACCAAAAAACCCACATAAAAACATACACATGCGCATGCATATCCCCCCTCAATTTACACACACACATGCGCTCATGTAAATTGTGTGATGTTGACCACCAGATGAAAGAAAATGCCGCCACGGCAGAACTGAACCAGACTCTGGCCAGGGAGCAGGCAGGTCTTCAGAAAGAGATCCAGAAGCTGCAGCTGAGCATGGAGGAGGAGCGTTCAGACAAGGAGAAGCGCAAGGCACAGATTTCCGATGTCATCAGACAGGTACTTTTTATTCCCTCCATTGTGTATAGTCTTCTCCTGCTTTGCTGCTAAATCATGGAACTCTGTCCCTTTGGACATCAGACGTGTGAAAACCCGAGACACATTCAGATCCAAACTTTAATATTACCTTTTCACTGTCCTCTTCAGCGTTTGACGATCCTAACTATTGTTAGGGGTAGGGTTAAATGTTGAACGTTGAATGTTGAAACTAGCACAGCCTTATTGCATTTTATCATTATCAGTGTCATTTTTTTTTTTTCTTTCTCTTTTTTCTTCTCTTTTTCTTCTGTGCTTTAAATGAGTCAACATGAAAATAAAAACTACCACAGCCTTATTGCATGGTATAGTTGAGTGTTGCTTTACGTCCACAAAAACCGTAGGCTTATTAGGGACTGGGAGCCCAAGACGGCCACCTCGACTTTCACACAGCTCCTGAGCTCTGCTGCATGATATCATAATATCAGTGTCTTTTTGGGGGTGAGGTGGGGTGGAGTGGGGGGTCCTTGTTTTTCTGTGCTTTGAATGAATCAACATAAAAGTTAAAACTAGCACAGCTTTATTGCACAGTATCATTATCAGTGTCAGTTTTTCTTACTTCTTCTGTCTTTCAGGTCGAGAAGACCCAGGTGTCCCAGAGGGAAACATCACATGTGGTCCAGCAAAAGGACAGCCTCATCGCAGACCTGGAGGCAGAAGCCAGACAGGTATGAGCTTTGTACGAAGCAGGAAGTTTTCTGTTCAGTTGTCTTCTTCTTCTTTAAAAAAAAATATTTCGGTTTCTTTGAGGTTTTTCGTTTGTTTGTTTGTTTGTTTGTTTTAATCTTCCCAAGCTGCAGTGTGTATCATACATGACTCAGAATTTTGAGTGCGGGAACTGAAGAAAATGCATTGTTTATTAACACGCCTTTTGCAGATCAGCACTTTGTTACTGTGGACAGTTATTGGTAGAGTTGCTAATATATCATCACATTGTTAAGATGTCATCTTACAGATCCAAAATTAACTAATTTGGCATATTATGTATGAGGATGAATTGTCATCATGGCATGTTGAAGATGAAGAGAAATTGATGGATATAGAATTTTATGAGCATGGCCTGTGGCAGATGAGGAGAAATTGTTAACATACAGGTGTCTTGTGGGTGAAGAGAAATTGTCAACATGGCATGATGGTTATGAACAGAAATGTGGCATGTTGCAAATGAAGAAAAATATGGCAATTAAAATTACAGATGAAGAGGGAAATTGGCATGTTGCAAATGAAGAAAAATGTGGCACATTACAGATGAAGACAGAAATGGCATGTTACAGATGAAGAGAACTACAGCATGCCACAGATGAGGTGAAGTAATCGATATGGAATGTTGCAGATGAAGAGAAACCTTGGTCAGATGGAAGTGGAGAATGAACAGCTGAAATCCAAAGTGGAACACCTGAACGAAGACATCCGTAACCTTGGCAACGTCAATACCACGCTGGAGAAGAGGCTGGAGATGGAAAAAGCCTCAGTGAGAATTTCTGCTCGACCCTCTGTCTGCCTGAAGACATTATTGTTTTCCCCCTGCTAACTGTCCATGAAATTTTGGCTGTTAAATTGATTTTGACCCTTTGTGTGAAAACAACAGCATTTGAACCTCAGGAACGTTGTGGGTTTGTTGCATTTTCAAAAGTCATTCACCAGGGGCGGGTGGGTGAGGGGGATGGGGGTTACAGTCGTGAAATCTATTTAAGAAGCAGGGTATTAACTTTACCTCAGAGCACTCCCCCCCACCCCCACCCCCACCCCTGAAAGTATTGCAAATCTGGGAACAGTGTATATCTGAGGTGGGGTGGGGGGGGGGGGGGGGATTAGTGTGGTTGTGAACTGTATTTGAGAAGCAGGGGATTAACTTTGCCTCAGAAATCCCCCTCACCCCCAACCCCACCCGTGTGCCCCCCACCAAAACAATATTGCAAATATCATAATAATGTATAACATCAAAGGACAGGAGGAGAGGGGTGTGTGGTTGCGACCTGTATTTGAGAAGCAAGATATTAACTTTGCCTCAGAAACCCCCCTTGCCCACTCCACCCTTCCCCTTCCCCCCTCTGACCCCCCCCCCCCCCCCCCCCCCACAAAACCTCTCAGTGTGGCTACATTGCACACAGATTAGCATGACTGGCAGGTTAGCTTTGCATTTACACTTGCTGCTGTGCTTACAGCTGGCGGAGGAGCGGAACAACTCCCTGAAGCGCCGTGAGGACCTGGCCACAGCCAACCACAAGATGGAGGAGCTGAAACACGAGCAGACCATGCTGCTCAACAACCTCAGCGCTGAGCGAAAAAACATGCAGAAACTCAAGGTAGCCTTTGCTGAGTAACGAGCCGGCTTGGAAGCTAAGACGTCTGCAGGCAGGATAATGATAAAAACAAAACACACAACAACAAAAAAACACCTCTTCCTACATTGCTAAAGTTAGAGTCTGGTTTCAGTTTGATTTGGGTGTGTGTGTGTGTGTGTGTGTGTGGATATGTATGTGCATGTGTGTTTGTATGTGTATGCATGCACGTTGTGTGTGTGTGTGCGTGTGTGTGTGTGTGTGTGCATGTGTGTATGTGTGTGTGTGTGTGTATGTGAGTGTGTATGCATGTGTGTGTGTGTGTGTATGCATGCACATGTGTGTGCGTGTGTGCGTGCATGCATCTATGTGCATGTGTATGTGTATACATGCATGTTAGTGTCCATGGATGGGTATGTGTGGGGGGGGGTTGCATGCAAGTGAGTGCATGTGTGTGCAAGCTACATTTTTACCCCTGTCAATGCTGCCCTTGGCAGGAGGAGATCCAGAGTCGTGAAGAGGCGGAGAAGAAGCTGCAGGAGCAGGTCCAGTCCCTGACGTCGGACGTTGAGACGCAGCATGGACAGCTGCTGGCCTGCAGACAGCAGATTGAACAGCTCAAGCTGGAGAAGGAGGCCTTCTACAAAGGTGAGGGAGGGAGAGGGACACACCAAGGGATGAAGATAGTCATCATAATGATTGAAGTATTTCTGAGGCACAAACGTTTTGTGCAGCAAGACCATTTCAAGTGCATGCTCACATGCATGCACACACACACACACACACACACACACACACACACACACACACACACACACACACACACAAACACACATGCATGGACACACACACACAGACACACACACACACACAACATGCACAGGTAAATGCACAGACACACATACACACACTTGCCTGCATGTGCATAACACACACACACACACACAACATGCCTGCACAGATGAGTACAAAAAGGTTGTTTTTGCTGAATGTATGTTAATGTGGGTTTTTTGTCATGACTTGTTTGTACAGCACAGTGAGTTTAATTCTGGTTAGAGAATAGTGCTTTATAAGACTTATTTATTATTATTATGTGTGTGTATATGTATATTATATACAATGTGTATGTACGTGAATAGTATGTGTGGCAGCAGCACGAGTTTTTGTTCTGCAGAAAGGTTTGCGCTGGGTAAGAGCTATCCGTCATTATTATCACTGTTATTACCCAGCTGCCTGCCTGGAAATTGTGCTGATCCGTGTGTGTTGGTGCTATCCATGCAGACTACCAGGACGTGTGCCGACAGCTGGGCGAGAAGGACCACCTGCTGATAGAGCAGCAGCGGCAGAGTGAGCGAGATGTGGAGGCAGCCAGGGCAGAAATCAACCGCCTCATCTCCTCGCAGGACAATGAGCGGGGACAGCTGGAAATGGAGCTTGTCAAAGCCAGGTGGGCGGAGCCGGGCTGGTGTGAATGATTGAGAATTTGTTGCTCAGAGAACAAGAGAGATGCTAAAGGTTCAAAGGAACTTTTTTTTTCGCTCTCTTTTATTTTTTTAACAAGACGGTACAAAGCAGTGCTAGTTTTCAGGGTAGATTCCTTTGCCAGGTGACAGATGGACAAGAGAACGGTTATATAAAAATGACCAAATGTTGAGAAGAATGTCTGAAAGATTGGAACGCAGCATGCGGTTAAATTTGTGCTGTATTGATTTGTCGTTGTTGTGGTGTCAACACAGAAGGGAGTTAATTAGCGCTTGAAATACATAACACAAGGACAACAAAGACCTGAGTTGCCTACGGTAACTCTCACCTGCCATGCATGTAAATACTAGGTACATAAACTCCACCAGAGGCACATCCTCATGAAGATGTTGGACTTGCATTACATATTTCAGGCGCTAATTAACTCCCTTGTGCGTTGATTCTGCACTAGCGCACTGAGCCTCATTGTTTCAGAGTTGTTGTTTTCGTAGGTAATTTCTGATGTGTACTGATTTGTGAGCAGAGAGGAACTGAATGAGAAAAAGGATCAGGTGCGGCAGAAGGAGTTACAGCTGACCTCCTTTGGGCGCACACTGCAGGAACTGGAGGATACCACCAGGTGGGTGCAGCAGTTATGTCTCTGTCTCTGTGTCTCACTCTCTCTCACTCTCTCTCTCTCTTTTTCTCTGTCTGTCTCTGTCTCTGTCTCTCTGTCTCTCTCTCTCTCTCTCTCTGTTTCTGTGTGTCTGTCTGTCTGTCTGTCTCTCTCTCTCTCTCTCTCTCTCTCTCTCTCTCTCCCTCCCCCCCCCCCCCCCCAACCCTCCAACCCCCACCCCCACCCACGTTTCTTTGTCTCTCTGACCCCTCTCTTTGTCCATCTGTGTGTCTCCCTCTCTGTCTTCACTGTACACACAACTGCCCCCCACCCTACCCCAACCCATCTCCAACACCCCACCTTTCTTTCTTATTTATTGTAAAATAGGCTTTAGTGGTTAGCTTGTACAATTAACCCCTTCACTGCTGTGTTTCACCAGAGAGAAGAAGGAGCTGGAGCTGAAGGTCCAGAGGCTGGAGTCTTCAGCGGATGAGTCCCGGGTGTCCTGCTGGAGTCCTATGAGAAATGAACTGATGGCTGTCAAGGAGTCAAACGCTCAGCTTCAGGTAGGACATAAGAGTTATGAGAAATGGAAAATTTAAAATATGAGAAGAAAACAAAATTTAAGTTGTGAATCCCGTCACAACTTAAGTTTAGTTTTCTTCTCATATTTTAAACAATATGTAATATAAGGTATAATATGAGAAATGGAAATTTAAAGTAGGAGGGGAAAAGAAAGAGAGAAAAAAATTAGGCTGTGAAGGGAGATAACTCTTTTCCTCTGTTTTCTATGAGTTGTGCAGTATTTCTGTCTTTCTGTTTAAAAAAACAAAACAAAACAGCAACAAATGACGGCAAAGCGTAAAAGATTAATGGTAAGAGAAGTTTTCAATGAAACCTTGCTCAACCCACATCATAAGGAAGATCAAGAACTGCGAGAGTTTGAAGTTACTTTGAATTTCTTTTCCTGTTTGGATTATAATATAAGTTTGACTGGAAACACCAATTTACTTACTTACTTACTTTGGATGGTAAGCGAATGCTGTGCATGACTTGTAATTATTGGATTACGCTTTGTCCAAACAGGTATGTTCTGCATTTGTATTTGTTTGCTTGGTCTGGCACCACAGTTTTTTTTTTTTTTTTTTTTGGGGGGGGGGGTTCTGGAGTGTCTTGGTCTTGTTTCATCATCATAAAGTGAAGTTCTTTTTTCTCCTTACATTTTGCTTCAGAATCATCAAACTCAGCGAATAAAACGATATTTTTTGTACCTCCACACCAAACGTTATGGAAGTACATGCTCAAACAACCATTCTGCCTCTTATTATTATTATTGTTATTATTATTGTTATTATTGTTATTATTGTTATTATTATTGTTATTATTGTTATTATTGTTATTGTTATTATTATTGTTATTATTGTTATTATTGTTATGTTATTGTTATTATTATTGTTATTATTGTTGTTATTGTTATTATTATTGTTATTATTATTGTTATTATTATTGTTATTGTTATTATTATTGTTATTGTTATTATTATTGTTATTGTTATTATTATTGTTATACTCTCCAGGAGACTATTGGGAAGAGTCAGGTGGTTGAGATGAACCTGCAGGACCAGCTGCGCAGTGCCAGAGATGCTGGGGACAGCCAGGTGACGGAGCTGCGCCACATGATGGAGGGCATGAAGGCGCATCACGAGTTCGAGAGGAAGTCTCTGAGAGAGGCGTTGCAGCAGGTCAGTGCAACGAAGCTGGCTTTTCACTCGTCTGTTTCTTCTTTTATTTTGGATCTTTTTTTTCTTCTCTTTGTTCTGTTGTGCACGTATGTCTGCATGCACACGTGCAGACGTTGTGCATGCACACACATACACACACACTCACACATTTGCGCACTCATACATTCACGCACATGCATGGACACACACACACACACACATATTCACAGATGTGCATGCTCACACTCACACACACACACACACACCTGCACGCACACATGCACACACACACACACACTCCCTCTCACACACACACACACACACACACACACACACACACACACACACACTCACACACACACACACACACACACACACACACACACACACACACACACACACACACACACACACACACACAGATGTGTGCACACAGCCGACTCTCTCATTCACAGATGCGTGTGCACAAACACACGCATGCACACACACACACTCTCTCTCTCTCTCTCTCTCTCTCTCTCTCTCTCTCTCTCTCTCTCTCTCTCTCTTCCTCCTCTCACTTTCTCACACACATTTTCCCCCTTATTTCTTCAGCTGGAGAGCAGCCTCAAGTCAACAGAAGCAGACCTGCGGTCATCACTGGAGAAGCAAGACAGACTGGAGGAAGAGAAGCGCAACCTCCAGTACAAGTTGGACACTGTGACAGCACAGCACAGTGAGGAGGTGGCCGCCCACAAACTGACGCGGGAGAAGCTAGACATGCTCAAGTCACAGATGAACGATGCCAAGAGGAGTAAAGTATGCACCCGCACCTTTTGTCCATTGTGTTTTTGTGTCTGGGTGTGTGTTTTTTGTTTGTTTTGTTTTTGTGGATTGATGTTCTTCATGATGTGCAAAAATGGTGTGTGTGTGTGCACGCGCGTTAGCTGAATTGCCCTGTGAAGGATGATTAATGTATATATATTGACTTGACTTGAAATTGGCTGTAATATAGTTCATGTCTGTGCAGTGAAACCATGTGGCTGCAAAGTAAACCCCTACTTTTTACCTCCTCTTTTTGATTTTGGGCCATGGTATTCTATTTTACATGCAAACTGACTTTACTGTGTGGCTTTGCACTTCTATGGCCAGTGAAGCCTCGTGAACACAAAGTAAATTTTTAAGCCACACTTTCTCTCTCATCTTTTCATTTTGTATCATGGTATTCTGTTTTGCATGCATGTTCACATTACTGAAGTGCACGTCTGCCTGCACTGAAGCAATGTGAACAGAAAATGTTTTCAAACATGGAACTGCTTCTGCTTTTTGAAAAGAAATGCATCACATGCGGGAGGATCATAAGAATTTCTGTAAAAGAAAAACTCAGCATTTATCCAACGCTCAAGGGAGTCAGTTAGCGCTGGAAAGACATCACTCAAACTCAACAACAAAGACCTGAGTCTCGTACTGTAACTCTCACCTGGCATGCAAGTAAATACAAGGTACATAAACTCCACCAAAGGTACATCTCAACGTTTAACATCAACTTTCTCCCTTTTTCTCAAGTTCACCTCAGAAGAGAAGCTGCTGGAACTGAAAGCTGCAGTAGCCCGACTAGAAGCCGATTTGGCAGTGGAGCGTGACCGTAACCGTGCACTGGCATGTGACCTCCAGGAGGCTGAGGGTGCTGTGGAGGCCAAAGAGGCAGCGCTGCGAGGGAAGCACGAACAGGTGGAGGTACTGAAGGTGAGGATCTAAGCACTTGGAGGAAACCAAAATAACAGACCTTAACCCACTTGGCCCCGGAACGCCCATCACCGCCCGCTCTTTTGCCTTACCGCGCAACCCCAGACCGCCCAATAGTGGCTGGCTAGCAGACACTCCATACTTGCATCCCAGCTTAAGCAAATAGGAACGGGATTCTCACGAGACTTGCACCCTTGTTTCCACTATTGTTTACTACTTCCAGCGATGTCCTTTGTTCGAAGTTCGGTGGAGTTTGAGAGACACTGTGAATTTTTAAAGTTGCAAAAGGGACATATGATAGATGCACGGAAATAAACAAAAGCCATACTGTTAGCAGTTGTGTCAGAGCTTCATCCTTTGCGATTTGAACTGCAAATTTGGGTC
Organism: Alviniconcha marisindica; assembly: GCA_018857735.1. Taxonomy (NCBI): domain Eukaryota; kingdom Metazoa; phylum Mollusca; class Gastropoda; family Provannidae; genus Alviniconcha; species Alviniconcha marisindica. Next base: position 235,527 of record JABMCL010002400.1, on the reverse strand, counting down.
AGTTACTTACTGTGGGCACCTTCACAAACTCGCGAGCTTCATCTTTGGAGATTCAAACTGGAAATTATGCAAAGTCAGTTACCCTGTAGGCACCCAAAACCTGACATTCAGATGCGGACATTTCTGACGGGATTATTATTTTTAATTTATGCTTTTATTTTGAGTGAAAAAAATCAAAACCTGTTGTTTATACACGAACACCATTCGCAAACTGGGAAAATACGAAGTGAGCTGAAACTTTTGTTTGGTGTTTATTATTATTGATTTTTAAAGTTGTATACCAGAATCGTTTGACACAGTTACTTCCCTTCGCATGGGATTTCGTAGCGAAAGGGCAGCGTCTGGTCTGTGGCCCAGTGGGTTAATGGTCAGCGTGAAGGTGGGACTCTGCAGAACATTGAGGAGACTGTATAACCTGTATTGTTTGTTTGTTGCTTATATATGCCTCTGATAACTGACATATAACAAAGGCCAAAGAGGCAGCACTGTGAGGGAGGCATGTACAGGTGGAGGTACTGAAGGTGAGAATTTGCAGATTGTGTATTTATGTCCTAATAAATAAGCAGTTTTTTTTTTTTTTTTTTTTTTTTGGGGGGGGGGGGGGGGGGGTTGTTTTTTAACCTTTTATGTGTTTGGATCTCGTTTTAGAATGCTAGCATACAGTCATACTTGTTTCAGATTTTTGTTTGTTGTTTGTTAGTGTTCCTCAGCTAGAAACCTGTGGTTCATGCAGAGGGCCTTTCTTGATGAGATGAAGATTGCTGTAACTGAAAGTAGTTCTGACATGGGACTCTGGAAACAACGTGTTTGTTATATATATATATGTCATTTATCAGAAGGATATATAAGGAATATACCAGAGACACTGTTTTGTCTTGTATGTACCAGAGTGAGGTATACCAGTGACAGAGCATTGACTGTTTTGTCCTATTGTATGTGCCACAGTGAGGTAAGGCAGCTGACCATAGACAGTGTGTTGACTGTTTTGTCTTGTTGTGTGTACCAGAGTGAGGTATACCAGACACAATGTTGACTGTTTTGTGTGGCTGTATGTTGACTGTTTTGTCTTGCTGTATGTTGACTGTTTTGTCTGGCTGTATGTAGACTCTTTTGTCTTGCTGTATGTTGACTGTTTTGTCTTGTTGTGTGTACCAGAGTGAGGTATACCAGACACAGTGTTGACTGTTTTGTCTTGCTGTATGTTGACTGTTTTGTCTTGTTGTGTGTACCAGAGTGAGGTATACCAGACACAATGTTGACTGTTTTGTGTGGCTGTATGTTGACTGTTTTGTCTTGCTGTATGTTGACTGTTTTGTCTTGCTGTTTGTTGACTGTTTGGTCTGGCTGTATGTTGACTGTTTTGTCTTGCTGTATGTAGACTCTTTTGTCTTGCTGTATGTAGACTCTTGTCTTGCTGTATGTAGACTGTTTTGTCTTGCTGTGTGTTGACTGTTTTGTCTTGTTGTGTGTACCAGAGTGAGGTATACCAGACACAATGTTGACTGTTTTGTCTTGTTGTATGTTGACTGTTTTGTCTTGTTATGTGCACCAGAATGAGGTGAGCAAACTTCAGCAAGTGCTGGAGAGCCAGAAACAGCAGCTGGCCGCTCGCCTGCGTAAATCTACCCTGGACCTCAAACAGCAAGTGTGAGTGCCTTCTCTGTCTTTGTGTGTGTGTGTGCGTGTGTGTGTGTGTGTGTGAGAGAGAGAGAGAGATAGAGAGAGAGAGAGAGAGAGAGAGAGAGACAATGCACATGTCAGTCTGCATGTGCATGTGCATGTGTGTGTGTGTGTGTGTGTGTGTGTGTGTGTGTGTGTGCATCCCTTTCTGTGTGTGCATGTGTGTGTGTGTGCCTTTGTATGTGTGCCTTTGTATGTGTGCATCCCTTTCTGTGTGTGCATATGTTGGTGTGTGCATGTGTTGATGTATGTGTGTGTGTGTGCGCGCACGCCCTCGTGCATGCGTACATGCGCATGTGTGTTTGCATACATGGGGATGAATGGGGGCTACAGAAGGTTGACTGGGGTCATGCTTTTATATATGCGTCACTAAATAAAAATATTTTTAAAGGGCAAAGAAAGACAACTGTGGCATCAAGAGATGTAACTAAATGTCCATGTATGTGAGCGCTATAACTGCTGTGGAGGTTGTGTTCACTGTCCCATGCTTCTTTTCCAAAGAGACAGCCTTGTTCTTTCCCAGAGAGACCATACTGCTCCAGAGTTTGTGTTCACTGCCCCGTGTTCCTTTCCCAGAGAGACCATACTGCTCCAGAGTTTGTGTTCACTGCCCCGTGTTCCTTTCCCAGAGAGACCATACTGCTCCAGAGTTTGTGTTCACTGTCCCCTGTTCTTTTCCCAGAGAGACCATACTACTCCAGAGTTTGTGTTCACTGCCCCGTGTTCCTTTCCCAGAGAGACCATACTGTTCCAGAGTTTGTGTTCACTGCCCCGTGTTCCTTTCCCAGAGAGACCATACTGCTCCAGAGTTTGTGTTCACTGCCCCGTGTTCCTTTCCCAGAGAGACCATACTGTTCCAGAGTTTGTGTTCACTGCCCTGTGTTCCTTTCCCAGAGAGACCATACTGCTCCAGAGTTTGTGTTCACTGCCCCGTGTTCCTTTCCCACAGAGACCATACTGCTCCAGAGTTTGTGTTCACTGCCCCGTGTTCCTTTCCCACAGAGACCATACTGCTCCAGAGTTTGTGTTCACTGCCCTGTGTTCCTTTCCCGGAGAGACCATACTGCTCCAGAGTTTGTGTTCACTGCCCCGTGTTCCTTTCCCGGAGAGACCATACTGCTCCAGAGTTTGTGTTCACTGCCCCGTGTTCCTTTCCCGGAGAGACCATACTGCTCCAGAGTTTGTGTTCACTGCCCCGTGTTCCTTTCCCAGAGAGACCATACTGCTCCAGAGTTTGTGTTCACTGCCCCGTGTTCCTTTCCCGGAGAGACCATACTGCTCCAGAGTTTGTGTTCACTGCCCCGTGTTCCTTTCCCGGAGAGACCATACTGCTCCAGAGTTTGTGTTCACTGCCCCGTGTTCCTTTCCCAGAGAGACCATACTGCTCCAGAGTTTGTGTTCACTGCCCCGTGTTCCTTTCCCAGAGAGACCATACTGCTCCAGAGTTTGTGTTCACTGCCCCGTGTTCCTTTCCCGGAGAGACCATACTGCTCCAGAGTTTGTGTTCACTGCCCCGTGTTCCTTTCCCGGAGAGACCATACTGCTCCAGAGTTTGTGTTCACTGCCCCGTGTTCCTTTCCCGGAGAGACCATACTGCTCCAGAGTTTGTGTTCACTGCCCCGTGTTCCTTTCCCAGAGAGACCATACTGCTCCAGAGTTTGTGTTCACTGCCCCGTGTTCCTTTCCCAGAGAGACCATATTGTTCCAGAGTTTGTGTTCACTGCCCCGTGTTCCTTTCCCAGAGAGACCATACTGCTCCAGAGTTTGTGTTCACTGCCCCGTGTTCCTTTCCCACAGAGACCATACTGCTCCAGAGTTTGTGTTCACTGCCCCGTGTTCCTTTCCCAGGGAGACAGCGGAGTCGGAGAGGATGAAGCTGGCTCACCAGGCTCAGCAGATGTCTGTGGAACTGGAGCAAGTGCGCGAGCAACTGGCCATGAAGAGCAAAGAGAACCTGAAGGTGGGTCCAAATTGACCGCTGTGTGTAATAACTAATATGGCAAGAGAAACATTTTCCCATTTACCGCTGTGTAATATGGCAAGAGAAACATTTCCCCATTGACTGCTGTGTAATATGGCAAGAGAAACATTTCCCCATTGACAGCTGTGTAATATGGCAAGAGAAACATTTCCCCATTTACCGCTGTGTAATATGGCAAGAGAAACATTTCCCCACTGACCTCTGTGTAATACGGCAAGAGAAACATTTCCCCATTGACTGCTGTGTAATACGGCAAGAGAAACATTTCCCCATTTACCGCTGTGTAATATGGCAAGAGAAACATTTCCCCATTTACCGCTGTGTAATATGGCAAGAGAAACATTTCCCCACTGACCTCTGTGTAATATGGCAAGAGAAACATTTCCCCCTCTCCTCTTGTGCTTGTCACTCAGGAACTTTGGTGGTGAGAGTCTGCTGCCCTGGCCCTGGCGATGTTGAGTGTAACGCTTGGCACGTACTGCTCAGCTTTTTTGGCTGCAACATGGCATACGTGCACATAATGTGCATGCATGCGTCTCTGTTGTGAGTCTCAGTTTCTTGGCCCTAAGGAAATGAAGATGTCCATGATGCCTTCCTCCTAGGCTGTGCATAAGCTTATTGCAAGGAGTGTTTGATCTTATTGCCGGGTGGGGATGGGTGGTTGGCTGGTAATGAGTGTGCGCTGGTGGGTAATTGGGCGATAATGAGTGAAGGTGAACACTGATGCATGCTGATGATGTTGTTGTGTGTTTAGCTGCAGGAAGACGAACACTGATGTGTTTATCTGCAGGAAGATGAACACTGATGTGTTTAGCTGCAAGAAGATGAACACTGATGTGTTTAGCTGCAGGAAGATGAACACTGATGTGTTTAGCTGCAGGAAGATGAACACTGATTTGTTTAGCTGCAGGAAGATGAACACTGATGTGTTTAGCTGCAGGAAGATGAACACTGATCCATGCTGATGGAAGATGAACACTGATCCATGCTGATGCTGTTGTGTGTTTAGCTACAGGAAGATAAACACTGATCCATGCTAATGATGTTGATGCTGGTGTGTGTTCAGCTGCAGGAAGATAAACACTGTTCCATGCTAATGATGTTGATGCTGTTGTGTGTTCAGCTGCAGGAAGATAAACACTGATCCATGCTAATGATGTTGATGCTGTTGTGTGTTCAGCTGCAGGAAGATAAACACTGATCCATGCTAATGATGTTGATGCTGTTGTGTGTTCAGCTGCAGGAAGATAAACACTGATCCATGCTAATGATGTTGATGCTGTTGTGTGTTCAGCTGCAGGAAGATAAACACTGATCCATGCTAATGATGTTGATGCTGTTGTGTGTTCAGCTGCAGGAAGATAAACACTGATCCATGCTGATGATGTTGATGCTGTTGTGTGTTTAGCTACAGGAAGATAAACACTGTTCCATGCTGATGATGTTGATGCTGGTGTGTGTGTTTAGCTACAGGAAGATAAACACTGATCCATGCTGATGATGTTGATGCTGTTGCGTGTTCAGCTGCAGGAAGATAAACACTGATCCATGCTAATGATGGTGATGCTGGTGTGTGTGTGTTTAGGTACAGGAAGATAAACACTGATCCATGCTGATGATGTTGATGCTGTTGTGTGTTCAGCTGCAGGAGCAGGTGGTGATGCTGGAGGACCAGGTGCGCGAGCACTCGTCCAAGCTACGCACCACCCAGGTCACCCTGCAGCATGAAGAGGAAATGCAGACCAAGCTCAGCAACAGGTCAGAATGATGCCATTCACAAAGCGCACACGCAGTCCTCTCACCCTATGGAATGCATTTGTCAGTGTACAGTTGCATCTACTGGGTGACCCCCACAGCGTTCAGCTAGGGAATGCTTCAACTACAACAACAACAAGAAAATAAGGATACACTATGCTCGTGCTTGCCTGAAATTTGGAGCAAACTAAATTCAGATGAAAACAAACAAAATTTAAATTTTTAAAAATAAAAAAAATGAGCGAAATACTCTCCTCTTTTGTTTTTCCAATAGTTCAACTGAAAAAGGTATGCAGATTTTCAGCATAGGTGCCTTTGTCCTTGCAAGAGACAAACTGTTATGGTACGAGAACAGTGGAAACAATGAAGAGGTAAAAACAAAGCATAGCCGTTACCAGCATCACTTGTGGATAATAAGGCTGACAATATTAACATGAATGAGTGTTAATGATGATAATAATATACACCCAAATCCTAATCATCATCAGTTTATGCGTAATAAATAACAAATAATTGTTTGTTTGTTGGCATTTCTCAGCTAAAATACCTGAGGTTCACCCAATGTTGGGTATGAAAGTAGTGTGTGCAACCATTGGTTAGTGTTCCTCAGCTGAAACCTGAGGTTCACCCAGTGTTGGGTGAGAAGGTATGTAGTGTGTGCAACCATTGGTTAGAGTTCCTAGCTGAAACCTGAGGTTTACCCAATGTTGGGTGAGAAGTGTATGTAGTGTGTGCAACCATTGGTTAGAGTTCCTCAGCTGGAAACCTGAATTTAACATGATGAGTGTAAGATGTAATAAATCAACATTCAGTTAGCTATAAACCAATTTGTTGTTATGTTGGCATCTCAGCTACAAACCCTGTAGAGTTTCACCCAGTGTTGGGTATGAAGTAGTGTGTGCAACCATTGGTTAGATGTTCCTCACCTGAAACCTGAGGTTTACCCAATGTTGGGTGAGAAGGTATGTAGTGTGTGCAACCATTGGTTAGGTTCCTCAGCTAAACCTGAGTTTACCCAGTGTTGGGTGAGAAGGTATGTAGTGTGTGCAACCATTGGTTAGTGTTCCTCAGCTAAACCTGAGGTTTACCCAGTGTGGGTGAGAAGGTAGTGTGTGCAACCATTGATTAGATTCCTCAGCTGAAACCTGAGTTTACCCAATGTTGGGTGAGAAGGTATGTAGTGTGTGCAACCATTCATTAGAGTTCCTCAGCTGAAACCTGAGGTTTACCCAATGTTGGGTGAGAAGGTATGTAGTGTGTGCAACCATTGGTTAGTGTTCCTCAGCTGAAACCTGAGGTTTACCCAATGTTGGGTGAGAAGGTATGTAGTGTGTGCAACCATTGGTTAGTGTTCCTCAGCTGAAACCTGAGGTTTACCCAATGTTGGGTGAGAAGGTATGTAGTGTGTGCAACCATTGGTTAGTGTTCCTCAGCTGAAACCTGAGGTTTACCCAATGTTGGGTGAGAAGGTATGTAGTGTGTGCAACCATTGGTTAGTGTTCCTCAGCTCAGACCTGTGATTTACCCAGTGCTGGGTATGAAGGTAGTGTGTGCAACCATTCATTAGAGTTCCTCACCTGAAACCTGAGGTTTACCCAGTGTTGGGTGAGAAGGTATGTAGTGTGTGCAACCATTGGTTAGTGTTCCTCAGCTGAAACCTGAGGTTTACCCAATGTTGGGTGAAAAGGTAGGTAGTGTAAGTGTGTGCAACCATTCATTAGAGTTCCTCACCTGAAACCTGAGGTTTACCCAGTGTTGGGTGAGAAGGTAGGTAGTGTGTGCAACCATTGGTTAGTGTTCCTCAGCTGAAACCTGAGGTTTACCCAATGTTGGGTGAAAAGGTAGGTAGTGTAAGTGTGTGCAACCATTCATTAGAGTTCCTCACCTGAAACCTGAGGTTCACCCAGTGTTGGGTGAGAAGGTAGGTAGTGTGTGCAACCATTCATTAGAGTTCCTCACCTGAAACCTGAGATTTACCCAATGTTGGGTGAGAAGGTAGGTAGTGTGTGCAACCATTGGTTAGTGTTCCTCAGCTGAAACCTGAGGTTTACCCAGTGTTGGGTGAGAAGGTAGGTAGTGTGTGCAACCATTCATTAGAGTTCCTCAGCTGAAACCTGAGGTTCACCCAGTGTTGGGTGAGAAGGTATGTTGTGTGTGCAACCATTGGTTAGTGTTCCTCAGCTGAAACCTGAGGTTTACCCAATGTTGGGTGAAAAGGTAGGTAGTGTGTGCAACCATTCATTAGAGTTCCTCAGCTGAAACCTGAGGTTTACCCAGTGTTGGGTGAGAAGGTAGGTAATGTGTGCAACTGAAACCCTGAGGTTCACCCAGTGTTTGGTGAAAAGATAGCATGTGCAGCCATTCCTTAGTGTTCTTCAGCTAAAACCTTGAGGTTCACCCAGGACTGTCTTCATCCATCTCAAGTCTCTCTTTGCTGCTTGTTTTAAGTTGTGTGTAAATTAAGGTTTGTATAGTCAGTGTGCTGGTGATGGGGGTGGGGGGGGGGGGGGGTGGGGGGGGGGGGTGGCCTGGTGTGTGTGTGTGTGTGTGTGTGTGTGTGTGTGTGTGTGTGTGTGTGTGTGTGTGTGCATTTATGTGCTTAGAATAGTCTCTATAGACAAGATTTTGCACTTTATAAATACTTTGATTATTATTATTATTACTGGATGAAAAGGTAGCATGTAAACCGTTTCCCCACACCTGTGCACCCTGTCACACATACAGCTGCAGTGTGAAAGGGGACTTGACACAACAAACATTTTGCTTCAGCCCTGACTTTCAGGCTAGAGAGACAAGAAGATGACAGTGATGACGGTGTCAGTAAACCTCTGACCAGGGCTGACCAGATAACTTGGATCTGACGGTGTATATGTGTTACTGTACCTCTGACTGTGGCTGAACAGGGGACATGGATCTGACAGTGTATACCTGTTACTGTACCTCTGACCAGGGCTGAACAGATGACATGGATCTGACAGTGTAGACGTGTTACTGTACCTCTGACTGTGGCTGAACAGGTGACGTGGATCTCACAGTGTATACGTGTTACTGTACCTCTGACTGTGGCTGAACAGGTGACATGGATCTGACAGTGTATACGTGTTACTGTACCTCTGACTGTGGCTGAACAGGTGACGTGGATCTCACAGTGTATACGTGTTACAGTACCTCTGACTGTGGCTGAACAGATGACATGGATCTGACGGTGTATACGTGTTACTGTACCTCTGACCAGGGCTGAACAGGTGACGTGGATCTGACGGTGTATACGTGTTACTGTAGTGCGTGTGAGTGAGCTAGATGCCAGCCTTTCAGCAGTTTGTTGCCCTTGGCCGCGGCAGGTTCCAGCAACAGGAGGAGGAGCTGCGTAAAATGCGGGCCTTCCTGGCTGGAAAAGCAGAAGAGGAGGGAGACGGGAAAACCATGTGGTGAGCTTTGAACTGCTTCTGTCTGGGTGTCTCTCTGTTTAATTGTCTATAGCTGTCTACTTCTGTCTGGGTGTCTCTCTGTTTGATTGTCTATAGCTGTCTGCTTCTGTCTGGGTGTCTCTCTGTTTAATTGTCTATAGCTGTCTACTTCTGTCTGGGTGTCTCTCTGTTTAATTGTCTATAGCTGTCTACTTCTGTCTGGGTGTCTCTCTGTTTGTCTATAGCTGTCTACTTCTGTCTGGGTGTTTCTCTGTTTAATTGTCTGTAGCTGTCTGCTTCTGTCTGGGTGTCTCTCTGTTTAATTGTCTGTAGCTGTCTGCTTCTGTCTGGGTTCCTGTCTGTTTATCTGTCTGGCTTTTCTACTTATGTCTGGATATCTGTCTACTTGTCTAGCTTTCTGCTTCTGTCTGGGTGTCTCTCTGTTTAATTGTCTGTAGCTTTCTACTTCTGTCTGGGTTCCTGTCTGCTTACTTGTCTATAGCTCTCTACTTTTGTCTGTGTTCCTATCTGCTTAATTGCCTAGCTGTCTACTTCTGTCTGGGTGTCTGTCTGTTTATCTGTCTGGCTTTTCTACTTCTGTCTGGGTTCCTGTCTGTTTAATTGTCTAGCTTGCTACTTCTGTCTGGGTTCCTGTCTGTTTAATTGTCTAGCTTTCTACTTCTGTCTGGGTTTCTGTCTGTTTATTTGTCTAGCTTTCTACTTCTGTCTGGGTTTCTGTCTGTTTATTTGTCTAGCATTCTACTTCTGCCTGGGTTCCTGTCTGCTTAATTGTCTAGCTTCCTACTTCTGTCTGGGTGTCTGTCCGTTTATCTAGTTTTCTACTTCTGTCTGGGTGTCTGTCTCTTTATCTGTCTATTTTGTGGCTTGAAAAAGGGGATTACCAAAACTTTGCATGTTGTGTTTTGTCCTAATAAATAGCATTCTTTTTAACCTGTTATGTGTTTGGATCTTATCTCTCCGGCTTTCTACATGTCTGGGTGTCGGTCTTGTTTAACTGTCTCGCTTTCTATATCTGTCTGGGTGTCTATTTATCTGTCTAGCTTTCTACTTCTGTCTGGGTGTCTGTTTATCTGTCTAGCTTTCTACTTCTTTCTGGGTGTCTGTTTATCTGTCTCGCTTTCTGCATCTGTCTGGGTGTCTGTTTATCTGTCTAGTGTAGGGAGTGTGCGTGCGAAGAAAAAAAGCAAAGCAAAAAACAAGTTACAGCAATAAGACAAGCAGGACCGGCAGGATTTAGTAATGGGAGCTGTGGCCATGTCCTCAGACAGGCTAAGTACGGAAGAAGCTTCTGTAGTCATTTAAAGGATCATAGCTAAAGGTTCTGACATTTGGGAAACTCATGTAGTCAGTTGGGGAAAGAGAGCTTCCTGTAGTCAGTTTGGGGAAAGAGAGCTTCCATGTAGTCAGTCTGGGGAAAGAGAGCTTCCTGTAGTCAGTTTGGGGAAAGAGTTTGTGCAGTGCTTCGATCAGTAGGTTCCAGTTTGGGACAGGGAAGAGAGCTTCCTGTAGTCAGTTTGGGGAAAGAGCTTCATGTAGTCAGTTTGGGGAAAGAGAGCTTCCTGTAGTCAGTTTGGGGAAAGAGAGCTTCTGTAGTCAGTTTGGGGAAAGAGAGCTTCTGTAGTCAGTTTGGGAAAGAGCTTCTGTAGTCAGTTTGGGGAAAGAGAGCTTCATGTAGTCAGTTTGGGGAAAGAGAGCTTCATGTAGTCAGTTTGGGGAAAGAGAGCTTCATGTAGTCAGTTTGGGAAAGAGACTTCTGTAGTCAGTTTGGGGAAAGAGCTTCATGTAGTCAGTTTGGGGAAGGAGAGCTTCATGTAGTCAGTTTGGGGAAAGAGAGCTTCCTGTAGTCAGTTTGGGGAAAGAGCTTCCTGTAGTCAGTTTGGGGGGAAAGACCTTCCTGTAGTCAGTTTGGGGGGAGAGCTTCCTGTAGTCAGTTTGGGGAAGGAGAGCTTCCTGTAGTCAGTTTGGGGAGTAAGTAACTTTGTGTTTTATGCCCAGTCAACCATTACGTTAATATCGGGGCGAATCAGTTTGAGGAAGGAAAATGTTCCAGTAGTCAGTTTGGCATCCTGGACCATGTGGCATGTCTTGGAAGTGATAACAAAGACGTTGAATGAAGTGTATATTATCAGTAGGAGCCACTGCTATCTTAACTCTGCACGCTTCTGTCGACCCTGTTGTTCTGTATTACGTGCTTTGGTCTCATATTAGCTGCAAGGCGCTTCACAAATACTCTTTTTACGCGACTTCACATCCCACATTGCTTGTATCTGCTGCTCCCCACCACGCAGGAAGGAGATCAACCGGGTGATGCAGGACATGAGCCGGCAGCTCCTGAAGCACATGGATGAGGTGCGCGCCGGCGAGAGGGAGAGCCGGGACAAGGAGGCCAAGCAGATCCAGCGGCTGAAGCGGGAGCTGCATTCCATGGAGTCGCAGCTCAATGCCGAGAAGGCCCTGCATGCCATCACCAAGAGTGCCCTGCAGAACCTGGAGGAGGACTGCACGCGGCTCCGGCAGCAGCTGCACAACATACGCCGCCGGGGATACAGCCAGGACAAGTCGGTGTCACTTTCAGCTTGTATTCTGATTGGTTTACAGAGTGAAAATTTGGGGGGGGGCGGGGGTTCTTTCTTTCTTTCTTTCTTCTTGTATTTTTTTTTGGGGGGGGGGGGGGGGGGGGTTGTGGCCTTTTGGTTCACAGAATATAAATCTGGATTTACCATTATATCGTTGTTTTCTTCTAGCAGTTTTTTCTTATGAATATTTTATTGTTTATAACAGATCAAAAAGTCAAGAGAAAAAAAAGAAGAAGAACACAGAGAGAGAGAGAGAGAGAGAGAGAGAGAAGAATGCTTTAAGTCTGTGCAAGATAATGCTTTTGGCATATTTCCAGAACAGCCATCTTTATGAAGCCACAAACAGTTATGATGCCAATTGTTCATAAGAAGAGCAAGAAGGTGTACTGGATGTGGTTTGTTCTGTCCTTGCAGACAGATGTGCCAGCATCGCTAATATTCTAAAAAATGCTGGCAAAAAAAAAAAAACAAAAAAAAAACTCATATCTTCACTAAACAGTGTTTACATTTTTTTAATTTTTTTTATTGATTGTCTCTGTGCTTATTCTTTCATGGTACCATCTGCCCACAGAAAGCAGAAAAGTCGAATGGAGGAAATCAACGAGATCATCGCACGCTCACAGACTCGTGCCCAAGCCATGATGGCTTCAGGAGCTTACCTGGACGGCACGTTCAAGCACCTCAACCCGTCACGAGACTTCAACCTGTCTGCAGCAACCAACGCCAGCGGGGAGGTTTCCCCCGACACGTCGCTGGCCTTGAGCGACACTTCCTTTGTCAGCGGTGGGATGTTCAACAACTCCTTCCTGAATTTGTCAGGGGCATTCCCACCTGGAACTCCCCGGAAATAGACTCTGGATGTTTTGTAGCTGTGATGTGAAATGGTTGTTGGGACGGTACTTTGTTCTGACCCAAAAAGCACCTGCAGGGTGAAGCCTTCTTCCTGAATTTCAGGGCATTTTTGCTCTTATCAACAACAACAACAACAAAAATTGCCTCTCCACCCACTGCCATTGTTGGTTATGCCATAGGTCTCTGAACGCTGTCGGATAATTGAGAGTTTTTTTGTTGGTGTTCAGTGGCAGAAAGTTTTGTTTTCTTTTGTTTTCAACATACAACTGAAATTATATCAGGCATTTGTTTTATAGCCGTTCACAATGCCAGCACAGATTATACCAAAATCATTCCAATCAAGATAAAACATTTTTTTTACCTGGGGTGGATGCAGCCAATCTCTATGCTCGTACTTGGATGCAGTGTTGATCCCACAGTTTTAGTACCCAAATGTTTCACAAGTTTTGTGGAGGGTGGTGACAGAGGTGACATGCGAGTGATTTTGGTAGACACATGCACAGAGATATATGGTGGCAAAACTGGCGTAGCCAATTATGGCAGAACTGGGAGGAAAGAATTGGGTGCCAGAAAATAAGGCTTGGAGTGTGGAACCTACCCTGTCTGACTCTGTGCAGGTGCCGCAGGTTCTGGGTTAGGGTGGCAGTTACTCTGAGATCTGCTGCATGTTATATCAAAGGACAATCTTGAGCACTCTTTCCATCTTGGTTTACGACAACATGTAAATTCCTATTGTTCCGGGTGACTGTGATTCTGACCTCGCCAAACCGGGTGTGTCAAAGAACAATAGGTTCTGGGCTAGGATGGCAGTTATTCTGATGTCTCCCTCATGACTGTGTTGTATCAGCGGACAATCTTAAGCACTCTTCCCATCTGGATTTACGACAACATGTCAGGTCCTATTGTTTTGGGTGACCTTGATTCTGACATTGCCAAACAGGTTGCACCAAAGAAAAATAGGTTCCGTCTTAGGAAGGCAGTTAAGCCAGCATCTCCTACACAGCTGTGTTGTATCCAAGGACAATCTTAAGCATGTTTTACACATCGGTTTACACCAATAGGTCAAGTCATGTTGTTCTGGGTGGCAGTGATTTGGACATCACCTAACAGGTTGTGTCAGACAATACTGACAATAGCCCTTTCCACATTGGCCAGTACCAGCAGGTTATAATGAAGTGTCATATTGTTGAAGGACTGGAGTGCATGCTTATTTTCCATGACAAAACCCTGACAGGTGCAATTTCCCTTGGCCTTTGCTCACCAGTAGTACACAGCTGTAGATGTGATTTGAGTGAATGTATTGCTGTAGTCCAATGGCTTGTGTATGTAATACACAGTGGTATTGATTTCCTCAGTTATTTTGTGTATACCCATCATATTTGTCCTACCATTCATGTTTGGTGGTGTGTTTTTTTCTTTTTGTTTTCTCCCAATGACGGGTCACAGACTGGAGGCTGATGGATTGGTTAGCTCAGGCTTTAGTGTTACTGGATTTCCTGTTGCATGTAACCTAGGAGTGTAAACTTCCTGGCCTGTTGTGGGATTTCCCGTGTTGTGTTTGTGACTGCATTGAGTAGTTGGATAGTTTTATAGATGAGAAGAGTTTTAAATGCGTGTTGACTTGCGAGTGTTAGATCGTTCTAAGGAGACCCCTTGTGGTTGACAGGACGTGAAATTCCAGTTACTTACTCGGTTCTCCAAAGTGTATGTATGACGCACTAACAATTTTGAATCTTCACTCTTGAATGAAATGTATACAGCTGCATGACAACTCCATTCTGGAAACTATTGAGTCTACACAAAGTTGCTGATGGCAGTGTGTCTTCGAGTGATAATGTTTTTTAGCATTTTTGGACCATCTGCTTCATACTTCACTGTTTTTCTTCTCATTTACAATCTTTTTCTTCGTGTATGCAAAGTACTGTACTTTATATATTCACATACAATTTAAGTACCTTTTACACAACTTTGCCATTTTCTAACTACATTGTTGAAGCAAAAGCCTGAATCGGTAAAACATACCTTTTACACAACTTTGCTATTTTCTTACTATATTGTTGAAGCAAAAGCCTGAATCGGTAAAAACACTAATGGTTACAATGTGCGGTCTGCAGTACATGTTTGGGAGGTGGTCAGTATCCTGGAACTGGGACAGTTGTTGACTGAGATTTATAACTACGTTATGCGGTGAAAAAGTTTACTGTGAGATTGCTAACTACATTATGTGGTGAAAAGGTTTACATTTACATGCTTTCAAAAGTGTGTCTTTTTGACAAATCCTTTCACAGCTATCATACCTCAGCTTTACATGTTTAATCATAACTGACTATGAATGTTACAGTGTGTCCACAGTTTGTCTACCTCACGGTTTGCCAGTCTCAGTAGTTGGCCTTTCTGCTTAAATGGTTGTGGCCTTTGTGCTTGAATGGTTATCTACTTCTTCTTTTTATTTTTATTTAAAAAACAACAACATGTTTTTGACGGGGGGAAAAAGAATTGCCCAAGTCAGCCAGAATGAATTACCAGGAGAGAAGAGAGAAAAAGATTATGCCATTTTTGAGTGCGAAAGGTGCGATATAAAAAAACCAGTTGCAGTTCAGTTGCAACTGTGTTACCCTAAATAACTTTAAAAAGCATGTTTTGACTCAAGCTGCATAAATTCTTTCAATTCAGGGTGGGGGTGGTGGTACGTTGGCGGGGAGGGTTAATGGCTGCTTTGCTATACCTTGTTTTAAAAGGCTGCAACTTCACATTGGTGCTATTCACAGTCTTCAAATATCAAGCGAAAGCTTCACCGGTTGCACCATTTTGCTGGCTTCCATACCTCACAATGCCCAGCTCAGCACTTCACCGCCCTTCTGTTCAGAGCTGATCCTGTAGCCTTTAGAACTGAAGCATGCACATCTTCTGCTAACGCCGTTATTCTCTGCCACGTTTGTTAGTGAATGATGGACGCTTGTTAGTTTTAAGTCTGTGTTTGTTCATCTGCGTAAAGGGATGGTAGCGTTCTAGATTATGTATATTATGCCAATAACAGGGTGGCGCTATTCAGGTAGTCTCAGTCAGCTGCGCAACACTAAAGCTTGCAACTTTTTGTTTCATTTTGAAGGTTGAAGTATATGGATGTGTTCATCTGGTTTTTATTGTAATTACATTCACGTTTTTATGAATATTATGCTCTGTTGTCTGGCAGTTGCTAATACAGCTTCAGTTTAAAAACAACAACACTTCTCCCAATTTTGGGTCATTCATCAGAGTTTAGGAGCTGCGTGAAAGTCGAGGTGGCCTTCCTGGGCTGTCCTAATGAGCCTTACGGTTTCTGCGGATGTAAAACAATATTGAACCATGCTTAGGCATTGGTCAAAGTTTGTCCCTAATATGTCAACCGACATCCGAGGACATTAAGCTCTACATCATCATCAACCAATTTTGTCTTCAGAAAAGTACCCTTTTTTTCTTCTTCTTTTTTAGTTTGTTGCTATGCTAAACTGCCTAACACTCATCCTCATACAGATATTTTCTTTGTGCTTCAGAAATGTGGGTTGGGTGTGTGTGTGGAGGGGCGGTGGGGGGATTTGGAAGTGAGCCCACTGCACACGAGTCATCCCGAGGTAATCCTGCTAGTTCAACAGGACATTACTTCAGTTACTAATTGTACATGCGGTTGCTTCAATATTCTGCATGCCTTTCAGCTAGTGCCAGTTACGCACAGTCATGCATGATGCTTTTTGCTGCACAGTTGAAAATATACCTCTGGCAGAGTTTATGTACCTTTGTATTTACTCACATGCCAGGCGAGAGTTACCATAGATGACTTGGGTCTTTGTTGTTGTGTTTGTGTGACGTCTTTCAGGCACTAATTAACTCCCTTGTGTGTTGATGCTGCACAATCAGCTTCTCTCTGTGGCAGATATCCAGTACTGTCCAAAAGCCTTGCTATCATCAGTACAGTGGCCATCTCTAACATACTCTTAGGGAGAAAGGATGTGCCATCTGTAATTACAGCGAGACAGACTTCAGCACAGTAGCTGCTCACCTAGCTTTTACCAGGACTCTAATTTCCCAACTGTCTCTACTGAGGGGACTAACGCTTCAGAACAAATTGTGTGATGTTTGTGTATGTATATTTTGAGATATATTTGTGGGGGGATTGATTTTGTGGATTAGACTGTCAAGGAGAAAGGGTCTGCGTATATGAGGAGTTTTGAAATGCGTGCTTGCTCATGACAGAGTTTGATCATCCTGGGGTGACCCTGTGCAGTTGACAAGGATGTTGATGTCCACTTACTAACTACCAACTAACCAACCGGCTCTGTTAATGTTGTGTCACTTGTTGCATGTGTAATATTGGTGGAGTGCTATGAATTCACTTCCTTTGTTGGTTCATGATCTGTTTTGAGACTGACAACAACCGCAACGAAAAAGAAGAAAAAACTGAATTCCACAACCATTTATCCCATAGCACACCAAGAAGCAACATATTCAGTTGCAGTTTGAAGTGCAAATGAAATAAATGCAAGTATTTGCCAGTTCTGTGGACATATGAAGAGCTGCGCATTTGCTGTCATGAATTTTCCTGTGTTTTGATTTTTTTCACATTTAGGGTCGGGGTTCACAGTATCGTTGTGTGCAAAAACAAAGACTTGAGCTGACGGTTGTAATAGTTGAAATTTGATGTATTGATGAAGCAAAGGTCTGTGTAAAGGCCGTGATCCACTTTTGAGCACTGTCATATGACAACATGAGTCATGTTGTAGCAATAACAATATACTTTATTCATCCCAGCAGGAACTTAAAAGTTGTCATTCGATCTTGTACATTAACACACAACAAAAAATTGGATTGCACATATCTCAATAATTCAGTCATGAAACACACATACACACACTTAGATGTACACCCCCTGTCTCTCAGTCTACATACGCTAAAGCATTGATCTAATGCTAATACCTAGCAAACCCAAAATACCTGGAATAATTGTTATATCTGACAAACCACAACATAAAAACTCTCAAATAAAATCAAATCATTAGGTGACATGTAGCATGTCACCTGTATATTATGCCACACATTTGTGCATTGATTGACAGAAAGGCGACTGCAGGTAACTGTCATTGTTGTCAGTGACAAAGAAATTGCAGTGTTGGTAGTAGGATTATTTTAACCTGTCAGAGCTGGGACAAAGCAGCAAAATCTTTACGTCAACCGCTCATAAGATAATGAATGACACCATCGGCAATGCAAGGTAAAATATGTGACACCTTTTTGTTTTAAGTATGGTCTTTGTTATTAGATCAAATTCATTACATGCGGTCTTTGTTATTAGATCAAATTCATTACATGCTGGTAGTAGGCTCAGCTTACCAAGAAAGCCTCAATTATATGAGACACAATTTTTATTGGTTATGATAGCCAATGGCTTGTGTCAGATCAGAATCAGAAGAGAACGTAGGAAGCTTGAAACCGATACAACACGATGAGATTCTCAATGGTGACGGACATCACAGTCCATTTCCGCAGCAACTCACTGTGCGTGTTGTAGTCATGTGACCTTGCTTGATGGTGATGTCACAGTCTGTCCATTTCCACAGCAATTCATTGTGCATGTTGCGGTCATGTGACCTTGCTTGATGGTGATGTCACAGTCTGTCCATTTCCACAGCAATTCATTGCGCATGTTGTAGTCATGTGACCTTGCTTGATGGCGATGTCACAGTCTGTCCATTTCCACAGCAATTCATTGTGCATGTTGCGGTCATGTGACCTTGCTTGATGGCGATGTCACAGTCTGTCCATTTCCACAGCAATTCATTGTGCATGTTGCGGTCATGTGACCTTGCTTGATGGCGATGTCACAGTCTGTCCATTTCCACAGCAATTCATTGTGCATGTTGCGGTCATGTGACCTTGCTTGATGGTGATGTCACAGTCTGTCCATTTCCACAGCAATTCATTGTGCATGTTGCGGTCATGTGACCTTGCTTGATGGTGATGTCACAGTCTGTCCATTTCCACAGCAATTCCTTGTGCATGTTGCGGTCATGTGACCTTGCTTGATGGTGATGTCACAGTCTGTCCATTTCCACAGCAATTCATTGTGCATGTTGCGGTCATGTGACCTTGCTTGATGGTGATGTCACAGTCTGTCCATTTCCACAGCAATTCCTTGTGCATGTTGCGGTCATGTGACCTTGCTTGATGGCGATGTCACGGTCTGTCCATTTCCACAGCAATTCCTTGTGCATGTTGCGGTCATGTGACCTTGCTTGATGGTGATGTCACAGTCTGTCCATTTCCACAGCAATTCATTGTGCATGTTGCGGTCATGTGACCTTGCTTGATGGTGATGTCACAGTCTGTCCATTTCCACAGCGATTCATTGTGCATGTTGCGGTCATGTGACCTTGTTCAAAAGTGGATCATGGCTGTAAGGGGCAGGGCTTCTTCAGCCTGTTACTTCCCAGTTCATGGACCCACAGAGTGTCACTGATGAACGTTATGTTGGAATGATGCAGGTAGTGCTTTCATTCCGAATGGTTGTTTTCGGGATCACAGGGTGAGTGTTGCACACAAAATGGCGCCAAACACGAGCTGAATCAAAGATTTCATGTCTTCCTGTCTGACAGTGCCACCCATTTGGTACTGGGCACTGGTGCCAGAATCATTTTGAGAGAGCTTTACCAGTTTATGCCGACTGTAGCATTTATTGTACTGTAATGAGACAAACTTTTTGTGAGCCATAGATTGGTGGAAGGTTGGGCACAAACGCTCGTTAAGGCTCGATTGATAGCCAGTTACTCCTTGAATGCAGTTTGATCCTAGTTGTTGAACAGCCAGACCAAGTTTACTGAGCTCTCCACAAGAAATTTTGCAAACATGACCCTCGGTGATTGGTATGATACAGGTATGCACTGTTTCACTTATTTAGTGTACCTTGCCATATTGTGAAATTGGACCCAGGAGTCTGTTTTTAAGTCTTGAATTTTGTTGTGTCATAGTAAACATGTGTAGGTTGTGTACAAATACAGGTACATGGGGTTTTTCCCGCAGACTGCATAATGGGAACATATTTGCTGGAGTTTATGTTTGTTTACATTGAAATAATATGCATTTGAGACAGCTTTAACCCCTCACCGCCCCACTCCCCCCTTCCCAACCCTGACCCTCCATTTTGTCAAAAGAAAAACTATTATCTCCACCTCCCACCCTCCCTCCCCTCCACCACTCCCACCCCTGATGCCCCATTTTGTCTAAAAAAGGCTCAGACTATTGTTTGTTTTTCCATTTTGATTGCATAATAAGTGAAGTGACACTTTTTCCCCCCTTCTGTTTAAAGATTAATTTTGACAAAGCAATAGCTGTATAATATTTTCATCCTCAGCTTCTGTGTAACAAGTAGATGTACTCAGCTTCTGTGTATGTAACAAGTAGATATACTCGGCTTCTCTCTGTGTGTAACAAGTAGATGTGCTCGGCTTCTGTGTGTGTGTAACAAGTACATGTATTCTTCTTCTGTGTGTGTAACAAGTAGATGTACTCAGCTTCTGTGTGTGTGTAACAAGTACATGTACTCTTCTTCTGAATGTGTAACAAGTAGATGTACTGTGTTATTGCAGCTCTGCTGTTGATTTTAGTCATCAGCTGTGATTGAATCGATTCCTGCCAGAAAGAACAAAAGAGAAAAGGGGAGAAAGTATAATAGTGCAAGTATTCACTACATTATTCTCATCACTGTGATATGATTTTGTTGTGTTTTTGTTTTGATAAATAGGTGTTTTGTGTGCCTGTACACATGCATTCACACATATGCTGCTTATCAGTAATCATTTGGTGTGTGTTTTTTAGCTGGTTCAAATTTTTGTTTTGTATGTGTTCTTTTTCAAACATCTGTGATTGCATTATAGTTTTTAAAGTCATTTTTGTGTTAGTCTTTGTAAAGCTTTTTGTGATAGATTTCTTTGTGTGATAATATTCCACATTCCATCCATGCACATATCTTTTCTTCGAGTGTAACAATTACCAGTACTTTATTGGCTTGTAGCATTTCCCTCTTACAGTCATGGTTGTTGTTCAGCGTTTCTAAGATAATGTTTGCCGTGATATTATTTTGTCTGCGCATGTTGCAGTTGGTTTTGTTTTCCTTTTCAGCATTATGGTCTGCCATTAGTCCACTGGTCAGTAACTGTGAAACGTACCTTTCAGTCATCCGTGAAATTTGCCGTCCAGCCTTCGATTGTGTGTTGTACATTGATGGCATGTGGTGTGTTTGTAATTAACTGTACAGTTTTTGAGTTGCATTTCTTGCTGATGGAGCAGCATGCTTACAGCTTCAGTTTGATACAGACAGACCTTAGTAGAAGAACACTGCAGATGAGGTGTGTTGTTCTCAGTATACTACTAGCAGAACACTTTAGTTGAGGTGTGTAGATTTCAGTAGAATGCTACAGATGAAATGCTTTGTTGTTGGTAGAACACTTCGGGTGAGGTGCATAGTTTTTGGTGGAACATTTTGAGGAAGTGTTCTTGGTATGACGGAAGTATTCTTGGTATGACGCTCCAGAGGTGTGCAGTCCTTGGCATGAAGTGCACAGCTCTTGGTAGAAAACTACAGAGGTGTGTATATGGTTCTTGGTATTACGCTCTGGAAGAGGTGCATAGTCCTTGGCAGACAAGGTACATAGTTCTTGGTAGAACATTACAGAGGTGTCAGTTCAGTTCGGTTCAAGATGTTATCTGTGTGCTGGGCAAATCCCATATATACTCCACCCCTCTCTTAGAAGTGTCCTTGATGTTGCCTTTGAAACAGTTCCAATGTTCGTCTGATTGACAATGGCCCTCTCTCATCCTTTCAAGGAAGGTCATCTGGTGCTTCCTCTTTCCATGCCTCTCTCCTCCAGGTGATTGGTGGTGTGAGATCCTTGGCTTCGTGCCTGCAGGTATTGTCTCAGGCTCCTCAACACTTTAGATCTTCTGAGACGCAAGCCACTTGTGAAGACTGTGTAACACACTGGAGGAAGTGTGTTGTGTTTGGCACATGCCTGCAGATGAGATGTGCATGAAATCTGTTGTCCCCAACACATCTGGCATATACCTGCAGACGAGATGCAGGTGAAATCTGTTGTCCCTAACGAAAGAAAGAGTATGAGGGACTGTGCCTGCTTTAATGCCTCCTCAATGTAGTGCTGTGCATGGGGTTTTGAGAGATGAATTGGTTATTATTTCTGGACTGTATGACTGACGAACAAATAGGGACTACAGACCATAGCTGACACAATTATGTGGTTTATAGTAAGGACTGGTTAGCATGACTGGTTGGTTTACCAAAGGACTTTTTAGCACGACAGTTTTACATGCCAGAAGGACTGCATGGTGTTGGTTTTTCATACTGTGTGTGTGTAGATTGATTTTTTTGTAGATTTGACTTGAAAAGGGTTTACATATATATATATATGGGAAGAGTTTTGAAATATGCAATTTGCTTGCGGTTAAGGTTGACAATCCAGTTACTTACTAACCAACTTCTCCGATGAGGAGGCAATATGGCAGGGGGCATGCTCCAATGAGGAGGCGATATGGCTTCGGGCATGCTCCAATGCCAGGCGATATGGCTTCGGGCATGCTCCAGTGAGGAGGCGATATGGCTTTGGGGCATGCTCCGATGAGGAGGCGATATGGTTGGGGCATGCTCCGAGAGGAGGCGATATGGCTTGGGGCATGCTCCAATGAGGAGGCGATATGGCTTCGGGCATGCTCCAGTGAGGAGGCGATATGGCTTTGGGGCATGCTCCGATGAGGAGGCGATATGGTTGGGGCATGCTCCGAGAGGAGGCGATATGGCTTGGGGCATGCTCCAATGAGGAGGCAATATGGCTCCAATGAGGAGGCGATATGGCTTGGGGCATGCTGCAATGAGGAGGTGATATGGCTTGGGGCATGCTCCAATGAGGAGGCGATATGGCTCCAATGAGGAGGCGATATGGCTTGGGGCATGCTGTGATTATTAATTCAGCACCTTGGTGCAGATGGCTGTCAATGGACTGCTGTCACTGGTGGGCAAGTATAATTATGTGACTGTTTGAATTTATGCTAGAAGCAAAGACTTCAGACTAATGTGATGTACACAGCATACAGAAAGTATGAGGTGATGGTATCAGGAAAATGTATATTTCCTTCTTGTAAACTGACTTGTAAAAAAAAAAAAAAAAATGTTTGTTTCATCGGAAGACGCAAGTTCAGTTTTACATAAATTTGATTCTTGTACGCTTAGTAACTACGCAAGCCAAACTTTCATGCAATCAAAACGAAAACATGGTCGGGTCGAAACTTGTGTTTTTGAACGAAGACCAAAATTAATGTCCTATTGACAAATATATATTTCCCTGTTACTAGTTACTGGTATTCACTCGCTACAAGCATTGCAGTGGTAGTGGTTGTTACTATGTTGTGATTGCAAAGTTGTCACTGTACCAATAGTTATCAGTACATTTTTGTGATTGTATTAGGAACATTATCACTCATTTTCCAGATATGCTTGCTACTGGCTTTGACGGCCTTTTTTTAATTTTATTTTTTTAATGGTTTTTATATGTATGGAGCATTGCAGTCTTTGACAGGCAGAGTGATAACTGCACGTGGGGTCACGTTCATCCTTTTACTGCCTGTAAAGGTCAAGGCATTGCTTGCTACAGTCAAGGCACTGCCTGTTATGGTCTAGGCACAGCCTGCAAAGATCAAGGCACTACATGTATGTAAAGGTCAAGGCACTGTCTGTAAAGGTCGAGGCACTACCTGTTATGGTCTAGGCACAGCCTGCAAAGGTCAAGGCACTACATGTATGTAAAGGTCAAGGCACTACCTGTTATGGTCTAGGCACAGCCTGCAAAGATCAAGGCACTACGTGTATGTAAAGGTCAAGGCACAGCCTGCAAAGATCAAGGCACTACGTGTATGTAAAGGTCAAGGCACTGCCTGCAAAGGTCAAGGTACTACCTGCAAAGGTCAAGGCACTACATGTATATAAAGGTCAAGGCACTGCCCGTAAAGGTCAAGGCACTGCCCATAAAGGTCAAGGCACTGCCTGTGAAAGTAGTCACTGCTTGTAAGGATCATTACACTGACTGTAAAAGTCATGTTAAACATTGTTTACTCTATAAAACAGGGGACAGTTTTGTTTTTTGTTTTTGTTTCTTTAAGACTATGCACAGTTGTAAGGAGCAAGTTGCATACACAGCAGGACCAAATTTTTGTAAAGAGCTTTAAGTCAAATGACAAATCCAGTCAACTTTATCAGCATGCATGTATATATAATATTCATGTGAAGGTTTGGCCAGGATATTCAAACAAAGATCTGGCTGGGTATCCATGTAACAGAGACATTCATGGACAGATCTGAAATTAGCATTCAGTATGTGACATTTGTGGGAACCACTTTGCAGAAAAGGTGGGATTTTAATTTTATTTTTATTAAACTATACAGTATGTAATTCTGATGTACCCATGCATTTTGTCCCAAGGGAAGTGCACCACACAGCAGTATAGTTGTTCCTTCAGTGTGAAGATCTGTGTTGTTGTGGATGGCATTGTTGTGTTGTTGTTTGTGTGTGTTTTTCTTTTTCTTTTTTCTTTTTCTTTTACCCTCTCAACTCATACCTTAACCGCAACAGCAAACTATAAGTTTTCCAGTTGATGAAATGGTTGACCTTGAACTTGCAAGTGCATATTTTCTTTTTGGATTAAAACATCAACAGTTATTATATATGAAAACACATTTAATCGATTTGTACCTGACATGTATACTCATACAAAACAAACAATATGCAATATTAAAAGGACTTAAATGTGTATACATATTTTTTGTTTGTTCATTTTTCTGCTGAGAGAGACAGAGAGAGAGAGAGAGACTGGGGGTGGAGAGGAGTTGAAAACATTTAAATAACTTGAATACTTGCATGACAAATTTCCGATCAACATTTGATGGAAGTGATATTTTTAATCCTGCCCTCTGTATCTCTACACATACACATGTGAATACACAACAGACGTTCATAATATATGAAGACATGACTATGCAAAGTATATTTTGTTATCAAACATAATGGCAGTACTAGTAAATGCACACAAAATAGTAATGCACTGTAAAGTGTAAGCACAAGTATTTCAAAGTTACAAAATATATGCAAACATATGTAACAAACACATAATAGCCAGCCTTTTGAACATGTGTTGCCAAACGTGCAGAATACTTTCATGAACACTGAAACCCAAAGCATTTATGATGGAACTCACTCTTACGGCACAAGTCTTTTGGAACTCCCTCTTACAGCACAAGTCTTTAAGATGGAATGCTGCTTTGGTTGAAGTGATCATGTATGTCCCTACTGCATATTTTAGTTCTACAAAGTTTTGTGTTAGGTAGAAGCAATTCTGATATTCACATCTTCGTTTTAAATGGAGGTATGATTTCTAGCCCCACCCCACCCCACCCACACACATCACTTCAGTCTGAATGCAGGAAACTAGTGAAAACAAACAGTTTGACAAGACACGATTTAATACAAATATCTACCTTGTGAAAATATGGCAGAACCCCCTTTCAACAATGCAGCTGGAAATAACAGAATTTCTTTTTTCTGAAAGCACTTTGCAGAATTAAAATATGCTGCAGGGACCTAATTAGGCAACAAAGCAGTGAGGCTGCCTGTTTCTTTGTAACCTAACCACTAAACCATGACAGACAGAAATTCCCTCCAATACCCCCCCCCCCCCCCCCCCCCCCCCCCCACACACACACACACACACACTAAAAAAAATTTAACAACAAAACAAAATAAAAAACAACAACACAAAAAAAAATTACCCTCAGATTTTCCAAAAAACAAAACATGTAAGCACATTACTTATTTTTGCCATGTATCTGTCTCCTAGAATACTGCATAGTTTATGTATCTTTTAGTATATTTGACCTAGCCTGTACTTTTGACAGTTACTGATTTTTCTTCCCAACACTGCACAGCTTGTATTTTTGACAGTTACAGATTTTTCTCCCCAAATATGTGGCATATTTTTCAATCTATCTAAAAATGGGGAATTAAGGGGGATAATCTGACAGTAATTTTCAAAGTTGTTTCCCTTGTTACATCAACGGTACAAACTCTGTTGCGGGTAAAGAGTTGATTTTTCTTTTTCTTTTTTCTTTGCAAATGAAACTAAAAGTGTGTGTATTCAGCAACAACGCAAATACGAATACTCAAAACTACAGACAAAAACTACACACACAAAAAAATTGATCCATGCTACAAGGTGTAATCAGCTCTCTTCAACTGAATGGTCAAGCTCAGTAAGTGCCTGTGCTTTGTGTAGAACTATATTTATTCAGCGGAAGCAGTGTACCATATTTACAACAAATGCCGTGGCATCTACGACGGCGATTCACAAATAAACAAATGAGAAACAAAACAAAGTTTTGTGTGCTGACAAACCTCGGCCTTGCGGACTGCACTGTCCAAAGTTTACGATATCCCATCATAGCTGTCCTTTCGGCTAAACCTTTGCTAAATTTGATCGAAAGATAGCGGCAGAAAGTCGAGAAATTTGTGAAGGTAGCCCCTCAGCAGACGCGATGTTCAGCATGGTGTTCCACTGAGCGAAACCAAACAATTCTTCCTCAAGTACATCACCTTCACAGAAGATGGGGTACGTTGGCTATACACCGTTGAAGCAGAGCCTAAACAAGGGCACTGGACATGCTTGGCTGAATAAGGACGAAGAACTAGAGCCCAGCAAAAGATGGGGTACGCTGGCTACAACACCGACGATGATGATCTGGGGCTTAATGTCCTCGGACGCCGGGCTGACATATTCGAGACAAACTGTAATCAAACACCGATGAAGCTGAACCAAAGCAAGGACACACATGGCTGAATAAGGTCGAGGAACGAGATCCCACCGAAGATAGTGTACGTTGAAGCAGAACTTAAACAAGGCCAGTGGACATGCATGTATGAATAAGGATGAGTTCCACAGAAGATGGGTACCGATGAAGCTGAACCAAAACATGGCCAGTGGATATGCATAGCTGAATAAGGACGAGGAACAAGAGTCCCACAGGGGCCCACTGGTGGATTAAAGTGGTCGTCGGGGCTTTAAGACTTTGTCCTCAAAGCTGACCAGCAGCTATAATGGTTACTCTGAATCCCAGTGGACCCCACTGAATCAGCCCGTGAGTCCTAAGGAATTTCCAAATGAGCCATTACGTGCTCCTGCCGCCCCAAACACATCTCGCAGACAACGGACGCGGAGATAAATTTGAACCCTAAACAAGGCCAGTGGGCATGGACGAAGCACACCCCGTCCCTAATAAGCCATCTCGCTTCTGTGGACGTAAAGCAACATGTTTAAATTTGGACGAATCGGTGCAAGAGGCCTTGTGAAACGGAACCTCAACACTGCCAGTCGGCACGGATGTATCATGAATCAGCGCGAGAGCGCCAGTGAACCTGAACCTCCACAAGGCCATCTCGACAAGGCCAACTTAGTGCGTGAGGAGTTTCTGAAATAAATGGGGTTTCTGAAATAAACTACTTGACTTGCTTACGGGTGAGCTAAGCGGCCCTGCCGACCTGACCCGCAGCCCAGACAGTCACCAGCCACAGGCCGATCATGATCAGACCCCGCCGAGGCCAGGAGGCCCAGCCCCGACAGTCATCAGCCACACGCCGATCATGACCAAACCCCACCGAGGCCAGGAGGCCCAGATGAACCAATCCCGAGAGTTCTGGGTGATTTCCACTGAGCTAAATAGTCCCGGTAACCTGTACTTCTCAATCAACAATGAGTTCAGTTTTAATGTTGCTTTACGTCCACAAAGACCACAACGACTATTAAGGACGGGGGAACCCAGGACGGCCACCTCGACTTTCACACAGCTCCTGAGCTCTAACAACACTGATTTGTTGATTGGATGAGTGTTGCTTTACGTCCACAGAAACCGTAGGCTTATTAGGGACGGGAGCCCAGGAAGGCCACCTCAACTTTCACACAGCTCCTGAGCTCTGATCAATACTGAGCTGCCCTAATGAACTTTACAGCCTCAGAGAATAAAGCCAAAGGACACGGCTGACCGACTCAGCACGCCAGAATCCTGAAGAGATTCCTTGCTGTGCTAAACAGTCCTCAGTAAACACTGAGCTGCACTGATGAACCCAATTACAACCTCGGTGAAGCCAGAAGACACGGTTGACGTAACGCGAGAGTCCCGAAGAGATCCCTCGCTGGGATAAATAGTCCTGGTGACCTGCACGCTCCTAAATCAACACTGAGCTGCACCGCTGAACACAACACGGCTGACTTAGCCCGTGAGTCCTGGAGAGATTCCTTGCTCTGCTGTTACGCTCTTCAGTCGATCAACATTTCACAACGCCGGCACTGATACAGACTGCTACGGGCAACGGAAACCCGCCTTTGGTCAATGGTCAGCCGACAGAGAACCTATCTTTAACGAAGGAAAGAACATGGCTTTTTGCGGCCAGTTAACCGTGACTGTCATTACCTTCAACGAAAAGCAACAAGACAGAACACATAACCAATAATAATATGAGCATTGCTGGTAGCAACTGTACAGTACATGACTGTACCTACCGTGAGCAACACTGAATCTGGCTGACTCAATAAATTTAGAGATCCAGACATGAATACTAAAGGAATGGACGAAAGGACAGACTTGGCTAATCATGATTAAAACTGGTGATCTAAACTAGGTTTCTGGTAATATATATAGCGTGTACCAGACAGGCTTCCAGTAGTATCGCATGTACCACAGGCTTCTAGTAAAATTAACTGTACGCACGTACCACACACAGGCTTCTAGTAATATCGCATGTACCACAACTGTCTTGTAAAATATCATGTACCACGGGCTTCTAGTGATATCGCATGAACCACAGTTGACTAGTAAAACTGCATATACCATAGGCTTCTAGTACTATCGCTTGTAGCACAGGCTTTCAGTAAAATCTCATGTACGCATGTACCACAGCTGTCTAGTAGTATCGCATGTACCACAGCTGTCTAGTAGTATCGCATGTACCACAGCTGTCTAGTAGTATCGCACGTATCACAGCTGTCTAGTAGTATCGCATGTACCACAGGTTTCTGTCTCAGCGATCACACAGCGAAAGCCAGCTAATTCCAACTAATCAAAAACGCGTCTATAGTGGAATTTATGTACCTTGTATTTACTCGCATGCCAGGTGGGAGCTACCGTAGGCGGTTCGGATCTCTGTTGGTGTGTTTACACTATGACGGCTTTCGAGCGCTAATTAACTAACTCCCTTTTTATGTTTGTTGATGCTACACAAGCGGTCTAGGCCTCATTCTGCTTCCGATTAATTCCGTCCGGCTGCGGAAGACACTCCAGCGAAGTACTTGCGCTTCACTGTCAAAACAGATTCTCCAAACAACACCATCTCCGAGTCACTGCACCGTGTCTACGAAGAAGAAGAAGAGTGCTGAGAAAGAGCTGCGTCTTACGTGTGGTCTAAACCGCCCGGAGCCACGCAATGCAATTCAACGAGGCAGCATGGACCTCGATCCATCGCGAAACAGGACAAGGGCTGAAAACATCCGGAGGCAGGGAAGGCAACATTGGAAACACGATTACTTACTTCGGCCTCGAGTGCTCGGACAGTGGACAAAGAAACCGTCAAAACAGCCGGAGGTGCGCTCGCTCTCATAAGCGGAGACGGTACGTAGGAATCCCACAGTGTCCATTGCAAAGGCAAACAGAAGAGAGATTTTTTTCCAAGCAAAGAAATTCGGTCTTCAGCGGAAGGTTTGTAAAGCCTTTGTTCGAAAACTTGTCCCAAAGCGCCCGTGCTCTGTTTGGGACCCCTGCGGTGATGTCGACGCCTGGGAGAATTAGGCGTGCAGTCTAAGAACACCCGCCTGCACACAGTTCAGAATCATCCAAGGAGCTCGGGTGTGAAAGACGAGGTGGACGTCCTGGGCTCCCCGTCCCTAATTTTCCGTACGGTCTCTGCATGTGGTTCGAGTTCAATGTTGCTTTACGTCCACAGAGACCGTACGGACGGGAGCCCAGGGCGTCCACTTCGGCTTTCACATAGCTCCTGAGCTCTGAACCTGCACGTGGACGTAAAGCAACACTGAAGAAGACATCAAGGGAGAGCACTGCGTGGGTTCTCCGCGGTCACGGGCAGGCATCGAACATTGATTGCGTGACCAGGACCACCCCTGTAACTGCTACAAAATAACACCGACGCCTGATCGAAAGTAACAGTGGCCACTGCTCTAACAACCTGCAGGCCGGCAAATCCGAACATTGCAGCTACTTCTTACGAAATTTTGTGTTTGCATGCCCGGAACACTGCAACATTCGATCTTCTATAAAGACTGATTAACTTATTCGCCTCACCGAAAACGGACAGTCACTTTAACAGACTGAGTCAAGAGTTAGAATGAGTTAAAGACCCTCAAGCTGATATGTATGTGGCAATCGGTTTGGGAGGGTGGGGGAGGGGAGGGGAGCTGTGGAAAATTGTGTTTGAACTCTCTCGATCCTTCATTACTGCTTATCAGGATTAATTTCTGTATCCATCCGACTAGCACATATTTCACATTTGTATCTTTTTGTATTGCATCTTTAAAGAAGCATATAGAATGTTCTGAGCCCCCCCCCCCCCCCCCCCCCCCAGCAAAACAAAACAAAACAAAGGCCTTTATGCAATAGTGACGGAGCGCATAAATATGGCTCTACTTAAAGGCGCAGAACACCATCACGTTTTTGTCTGTTTGTTCGTTGTTTGATGGTGGAGGTAAAAAGCACTCGGAAGAAAGAAAAGAAGAAGAGGAAAAGCCAGGAAAACGATAGCCAGTCATTTTCATTTTTTCGACATGCAGCGTGTATTATTGCAGAACGTTTCAAAAACAAAACGGCACGAAAACAGACAGAGAGCGCGGGATGTCTTTGAATGTTTGGCATCACCCGGGCCCTGGCGTCTTGGCACCTTAGTGCGGGTGCTGACAGAAGTCCCCCGTCACTTCCGTTCGCCTGAATATGTCCTGCAGACGATCCCGAGCCGTCTTGTTGCCACTGGCAGACAGAGAAAAAAAGAAAGAAAAAAGGAAAGGGTCCTTGTAATATCATCCATTCGTTACCTGTCAGTTGGTCATTGTGGGAGCTATCTCCTTCATGTTCTTCTTTTTTCTCTCCTTTTTTTGTTTTTGTTTGTTTGTTTGTTAATGATTATAATTGACTCTTTTGTGTGCACATAGCCAATTACAAAGCAAAGAACCAAAGCACATTCAAAACAAACCCTCGCGCGCGCGCGCGTGCACACACACACACACACACACACACACACACACACACACCACACACACACACACACCACAGTCAACGGGATGGCTTGGAGAGGTGAGATTTCAATCATCCGGGAGTTAGCGTTCTTACCTCTAGTGGACGGGATGAGGTTTTGTTTGTTTATTTGTTTGTTTGTTTGTTGTTGTTGTTGTTGTTGTTGTTGTTGTTGTTGTTGTTGTTGTTGTTGTTGTTGTTGTTGTTGTTGTTTGGGGGGTCGTGACAGAGCTGAGGACAGAGGAACTGAAGACAAGGTTTGTGAAAAGTGAAAGGTTCTCATGGAAGGTTTGAAAAAAAACCGACACTGGCGACAGAGGAGGTGACTAACAGAAGGAGCTGGTTCCTGGAGGTTATATAATCAGAAACGTGAATGTTATTTGGTTGGTTTGCAACGATCTTGTGCTCGCAAAGCATCACTTCTACTTCCTCGAACTGCGCAAGGTCACGTAATCTGATGCAGAGCAACAGGTGCCGTACAAGGCAGCGCCGTTTTATTTGTTACCTCTTCAAGCTCAGGAGCAGTAAGACAGTAAACATGGTGCTTAACGTCCACAGAAACCACAAGGCTTATTAGGGACGTGGAGAAGGAGGGAGGGGGGGGGGGGGGTGTATAGAGGTGGGAGAAGAGAGAGATTATGTGCCTATTACTACACGGTCACCACCAGAATGACTCCTGGATTAAGATGGGCAGCGATGAGAGCCACTTTAATGTTTAACTGTGAGGGACAAAGTCACAAGACGTGCCCACAGACCACAACCCTTTTGAAGAGAAAGGAGAGCCGAAGCGGTATGGAACCGAGGTCCTTCTCAGGAGCTGTGTCAACAGAGAGGTGGGCCAAGGCTAGCTCTTATTCCCTATCCCATTCTGCCCCCGTCCCCAATAAGCCATACGCTTCCTGTGGACGTAAAGCATTCTCCCCCCCCCCCCCCCCCCCCCCCCCCCGCCCCCCCTCCTGTGGATGTAAAGCACCATGAAAGACATTTTCACCTCCCTTTGTACAGACCGAAAACCTGCGATCGGAAGCAGCGGTGGTCACGCCTCAGTGACTGTAAGGACGACCTGGTTGTTTCGTGCAAGTCCTTCTCCAGCTGGAGGCCATGCTCCAGCGACCTGATCCGTTGTCTGCACTGCTCCAGCAAAGGAAGCTCCTGCTGGGCGTCCTCGAGTTGCGAAGGGCGTGCGTCACACGCTGACCTGGAATTGCCGTCAACGCTCCTTCAAGGACAGCGATCGAAACGCGACGCTAACTATTCAGACCACAGTAAGCAGACGGCTAAATATTGAGCGACTTTGCTGGCCTGAGCGTTGTTGCACCGCTCAAAATAAAATCCCAGCGCCACCTTAATTGTTAGTGCAGGGGAGACAATTTGCAGCTGACTGAGATTTGTCCAAGTCCCAAATGTGCCTAGCGCCATCAAATGAGGCAATCTTGCAATCACCCATTGCGAATGCATGATGAGCAAATACCCCCAAATGCGTTTATATTCTAATCCGTGAACGCATGCGAGAAGAGCAAATAGGGTTATCCTGTTGCGTTTCAATTGGAGTTACAGACTCGTTTTTCTACACGTGTTTAAGTAGCCTAAACGCCGTATAATAATAGCGACTCTGATGCTGTCATTGCCTACAAATGCTACTACTGAGGAGAAAATGAACACTTGTACAGACCGATGCCGTCCCACGCACTACTGAAGACCACAAATTATTCCAGAAAATTTGGATATATGCATAAAGACACAGACGGCGAAGAGAAAATTTGGATATATGCATAAAGACACAGACGGCGAAGAGAAAATTTGGATATATGCATAAAGACACAGACGGCGAAGAGAAAATTTGGATATATGCATAAAGACACAGACGGCGAAGAGAAAATTAGGATATATGCATAAAGACACAGACGGCGAAGAGAAAATTTGGATATATGCATAAAGACACAGACGGCGAAGAGAAAATTCCAGGGTTCCAGGCGAGATCAAAAGATCAAGAGATCTTAGAGAGGGAGGTGGAGCTGGACCCTCAACTTAGCCCAGAAGAGATCATGAGTAGGGAGGTGGAGCAGGGCTAAGAAAGCTGCGCTTCCTTTGTTTGAGTTGTCCAAGTTGTTCGTTCACAACAGCAGTGCAACGGACATTGTCTTTGTGACTCTGCCCAAGCACAGCAGTTGAAACAGCAATTGCGCAGTGCACAAGTCGCTAGGCAATGGCGAGCGGACACCGCCTTAACACTTCCATTGTTCTGGCGGCGGTCCACGGTCTCTCCGGTCTTTTTCGGGCGGTTTCCGCGGTCGAGCCTTCACTCTGTCGTCCCCTTCCCACTCTGTCCCCGTCCCTAATAGGCCATCTCGCCTCCGTGGACGTAAAGCACCAAGAAAGCAAAGAGAAAATTTGGATATATGCATAAATACACAGACGGCGAAGAGAAAAATTGGATATATGCATAAAGACACAGACGGCGAAGAGAAAAATTGGATATATGCTTAAAGACACAGACGGCGAAGAGAAAATTTGGATATATGCATAAATACACAGACGGCGAAGAGAAAAATTGGATATATGCATAAAGACAGACGGCGAAGAGATGACAAGGTAATCTCGAATGGGCAGGGGTCATCAGTCACCGACATCTGACACAATTGCAACGAGCCGTTTGAACCGGAACTGCTGTTACGCGGTGTCCGGTTCGGTTGTGTTGCTTAATGTCCTCGGATGTCGGTTGACATATTAGGGACAAGCTGAGACCAATGCCGAAGCATGCTTCAATATTGCTTTACGTCCACAGAAATCATGAGGCTCGTTAGGACGGACAGCCCAGGACGGCCACCTCGACTATCACACAGCTCCTGAACTATGACGCGGTGTCCAATCAGTTTCGAGTTCTTAACGCCACGCGCGTTGCACTGTTGGTAAAACAAAGAGTTTTACCTATCTAAAAATAAACACTAGCCGATAGTTATTTCTGTGGACACTGACGACTTATGCATTTGGAAGGAGAGCCGGACTTATGGACTATAGGGATCGGGGCTATTCCGCTTTATTTGCTCATCATGCATATGGGCCCTGATGATATTTCGCCGGATTTGCTGGCCTTCCTCAGATTTAAGCATACATAGTACACGCACATGCGTAGTTAGAAAAGATAGAAAAATCGAAATTTGCTTTTGTCACATGAGAAATACAAATCTGACGAAATATTCGTTATTGTTTCGTTTAATTTGAAAAGACGCGTTCAAGTTTTAATCTTTTGCATTTTTATTATTTTAAAATGTAAGATTAAAGTATTATTTGCACATTCATCATCAAATCAGTTCAATAGTCGTGTGTGTGTGTGTGTGTGTGTGTGTGTGTGTGTGTGTGTGTGTGTGTGTGTGTGTGTGTGTGTGTGTGTGTGTGTGTGTGTGTGTGTGTGTGTGTGTGTGTGTGTGTGTGTGTGTGTGTGTGTGTTTTCGTTCATAAAATTTCATGTAACCGTCCCAGACAGAAATACACTGCATTTTCACGTTCGAGCGACTTTGCTTGTCAGCAGTTAGACCATTTCCATACAGCTCACCTGTAAAAATAGTGTTAGCTCACCTGTAAAAATAGTGTTAGCTCACCTGTAAAAATAGTGGTTGGCTGCTGAGGCAGTGCAAAAGGGCCCCAATCCTGCATTACCGCCCTGGACTTGATGGTCGTCTAGAATCTGATCATTATCAAAAGTACACATTTTTTCACCTTCACTAATGCACGAAGGGATAAATCAAACACGTTTTGCTGTATTAGTAGCAAAACATAATCACTTTTTCCCTTGAAACTAAAACAAACAGCTGCATCAGGACTAAATGTTTAAAAATAATAATTTTAAAGTGTAAAGGTGCAGTTTGTCCATTAATTATTTGCTTGCCGCTGTGTAGCTCAAAATCACAGCAAAAAGAAAACGAAAACACACACGCACGCACGCACACACACACACACACACACACACACGCACACGCACACACACGCACACACAGAGTGTGTACATGCACCTAGACAATCAACAGCAAGGAAAATCCGTTCACAAAACATCGTACTTACATTACATTGTACTCCAACGTTCCAAGCACTGGCTTTGTCACCAGCAGGGTCGTCGACAGCATCGTCCACAGTGCTAACTCCTGCCTCTTCTTCTTCCTCTTCTTCAAAACTGCTTCTCTCCTCCTCCTCCTCCTCCTCCAGGATCTGCTGATCACTCTCGCCATCACATTCTACATCACTGCTCTTGGAAAAATCGCCGCTTCCTTCAGCAGAAGCGCCATCCTGCTTCACAGCTTCATCCTCTTTGCCTTTAGTCTCACTTTCACCATCGCCATGAGAACGACAGGTATAACAATCACCACGATCATTAGCTGAATAGCTGGCAGCTTGCTTGCACTTTGTTGAGCTATTGTAGAACTGCTCCGTAGAAGACCCTGCGTCGGTTTTGCTCTCTTCAGCACCGCCGGTGTCATTTGGAACGCAGGTACTTTGGTTTCTGCAGCACTGCGCGCAAACGTTGTTCGAAAGGGATGTGACGTTTGTGTCGTCGGTTCTTCCCTCCCATCCCTCCTTCCGTTCTCGTTCCACGGTTTTACATACTTCCCCAGTTTTTTCAGCGTTCTCGCCTTCGTCCACTGTCTGCGTGGCTTCGAAGGACTCTGTGAGGCTGACGACACGAGTTTTTTTAGCGTTCACGCCTCTGTCCACCGTCTGCGTGGTATGGAAGGAATCTGTGAAACTGACGACACATGTTTTTTTAGCGTTCACGCCTTCGTCCACCATCTGCCTGGTATTGAAGGAATCCGTAGAACTGACGACACGTGCGTTTTCAGCGTTCACGCCTCTGTCCAACTTTTGCGTGGTATTGAAGGAATCTGTGAAGCTGACGACACGTACGTTTTCAGCGTTCGCGCCTCTGTCCATCGTTTGCGAGGTATAGAAGGAATCCGCAAAACCGACGACACGAGCCCTACCATGATCAGCACCAACGCTCACGCCTCTGTGGCGCTTTTGGGCGATCCTGAAAACATCCGAGTGGTGCATGGCATCAATCCTGACCTCACGGTCTTCATCCCCAACACCTCTGCTCGCTGTGTCCACGGCGATGAAGCAGTCGGCGAAAGTGGCTCTGCCCGCGTTTGCGGCGTCTGCGATCGAGGCGGTGAGGCCAACACTGATGATGACTGGAGTGGAGGTGTCGCTGGCGCTGGATGCGCTGGCATCGTAGTTGGTGTTGGTGTTCTGGCCGTCGTCGGTGGCATCTGCGGAGGTCTCGTCCTGCCTCTGAACGTCCATGACGTCCTTCAGTCCTTCCAGCTGTTGGTTCACCAACTGCCGACAGTGTCGGGTGTGCTTAGAGCAAGACATCTCTTCAATGGAGTCCCCCACCCCTCACCACCACCACCACCACCCAAGAACAGGTGTGGTTAGAGCAAGACATCTCTTGAATGGTGTCCCCCACCCCTCACCACCACCACCACCACCACCACCCAGAACAGGTGTGGTTAGAGCAAGACATCTCTTGAATGGGTCCCCCACCCCTAAACCCCCACCACCCCAAAAACAGGTGTGGTTAGAGGGAAGACATCTCTTGAATGGTGTCCCCCACCCCCCGCCCAAGTCTAGGCTGGTTAGGAGCAAGACATCTCTTGAGTGGAGTCCCCACCCCCCCAAGTCTAGCGGTTGAGCAAGACATCTCTTGAACGGAGTCCCCCACCCTCTTGAACGACACCCAATGTCCCCCCCCCCCCCCCCCCCCCCAAGTATAGTGTGGTTGAGCAAGACACTCTTGAACGGAGTCCCCTACCCCCACCCCACCACCACCACCCAAGTCTAAGTGTGGTTAGAGCAAGACATCTCTTGAACGGAGTCCCCTACCCCCACCCCACCACCACCACCCAAGTCTAAGTGTGGTTAGAGCAAGATAACTCTTGAACGGAGTCCCCTACCCCCACCCAAGTCTAGGTGTGGTTAGCGCAAGACATCTCTTGAACGGAATCCCCCACCCCTACCTACACCCACACCCAAAACTAGATGTGGTTAGAGCAAAACATCTCTTGAACGACACCCTCACCTCACTCAAGTCTAAACTATCTCCTGCAGTCTGTTAGGCAACAGCAATCTTCTTCTTTGTTCGTACTGAAAAAATCTTACGAGGAAACAACTGTTACGATAGCCAAAATGACGATGATGGATTCGCATAAAAAATTACTGTGCGTGCGTGCGTGCGTGCGTGCGTGCGTGCGTGTGTGTGTGTGTGTGTGGCCTGGATGTATGTGCACTGGATAAACACACACACACACACACACACACACACACACACACACACACACACACACACACACACACACAACACACACACACACACACACACACACACACACACGCACACACACACACACACACACATATATATAAAGAAGATAAACGTGAATGATGCAAATGCTACCTTCATACAGCATTAGGGCAAAAGACAAAAAGGGAACGTAAATGCCACAAATGCCACCTGCAGGCATCATCAAGGTAAAACTGTGCCGCGTGTTGTTGCATAATAATCTGTAGACTGTTTTGGAATCAGCCCATTCGAGGATAAAGACTTTGCGAAGGGTGTGTTGTGACTAGGTGCGAGAACGCAACCCTTCAAATCACTGGTAAACATTCAGATTCCCTTTTCATGACACACTTCTTTGAAGAGAAATTATAGTATTTATACTAACTGAACTGCAATCAACTGGAATGTGTTGCTCACACATGTAATCTGAAATTTCGGTCAACACAAAACGTATTATGTGTGTTTGATTATGAATGTTCGCAACACCATGCCTAATTATATGTGTATGTATAATTTTACTTCGTACTCGGCAATAAAGATATTGATTGATTATCAGCACACAGGCTTTCTGCTGCGTATATGCATTTTTCAGCCAAAAAATACTGATCAGTGATTGCGCTAGACATTTTTTAAACCGGTGTGACATCTATTGGGCGATTCGGCGAAGCTGGTTTGCTAGAGTGAATGCGCTTTGTAATCTTTCGCGCAAGAAGTCGCGAGAGGTCGCAGCGCACTTCCGGGCCGATTTCTGAGTAGGCGTTGCTTCACGCTGTGTATAACAGTGGAAGTTAAAACCTAGAATTGCGAAGCAGTACAAATGCCAATACTGTTGCAGTTGCAAAAATTACCGTGGAAAGGGGATGGAGGTGGAAAAAAAGTGTCTTTGCGTCGTTTTTTGGCTGACCAGAAGATCGCGAGTTCGTAGAAAAAATGCGTTTTGGGGCATCCTAAGCACGAGCAACAAGTTATTGCTTATTTCCAGACACATTATGACTACGGCCTCCAAAAATGTCTTTAAAGCTGGCAGTGTAAAATTCACAAATTCACTGTCACCGCCTTCCAGTGTGAAGAAAGTACGCACCGGAAGTAAAAGCAGCCAAGGGACTTAAGCGATGCCGGGCAAAAGTCAAGGGAGTTAACAACCCCGCCTGAATCGCCCAATATAGGGTGGCGAAAGTGGTTCCCACAAACCGGTCAGATAGTGACTGTAACCGGTCAGATAAACGGTTGTCCATGCTACTGCTGGAGTTCTACTAACTCTACCATCCTGCTCCCTTCCCCGTCTAGAACACACACACACACACACACGCACGCACTCATGCACACACATGCATGCATGCACACTCACCACACGCACTGTGCTGCCTTTTGGTGTTGTTGTTTTTTGTCATGGTTTGTTTATTTCTTCTTCTTTTTAGAATCGGTCAAACAGAATAACAGTCTGACTGATTGCTGATTTTGTTTCCGGTGTACGCTGATCCTGTGTTAAAATACCGGAAATGACCGGTTAACGCGAATCCTGCTGATCCTCAGAACCACTATGCAGTCATCACTTTACAACCCGTTTACAGTAAAGGACAGATTTTTACCTCAATCAACTCTTCACTGCTGCAAGCCATTAGCCAGTTTTCATCCGGTGGTGGGGAGCTACTGATGTTTCCTCGATTGTTGCTGCTGTTTGAGGGACATCGCTGGGCTTCATGCTGTTTGCTGTGCGATTCTGAAGCGGAGAGTTTCTCGCAGCTCTCGATTTTCCTCAAGAGCTGATGCAACGACTCCAGACGACTCTCAAGGGCCAACTAAAGAGACGAAACAAGACAGTAACAATGTTGCTTTACGTCCACAGAGACTGTACAGACTGTTAGGGGCGGAAGCCCAGGTTGTCCACCTCTTCTTTCACACAGCTCCTGAGCTCTGGCACTATTGCGGTGAGAAAGGAAACTGTTGTTGTTGTAGTTTTTATACCAGGCAGCTATGACGGTTAGGCCTACAGCAGGGCGAAACGCATTCTACTAAAACACAATTAACGCTAAAAATAAATATATATATATATATAAAAGAAAGAATATATATTACATCGTCAGTTTAGAAAACAGAGGTATGACAAAATGAAAGAAAAAAACAGAAAAAAAGTGACAAACCATAACCGGTTAACTATAATCTTCATTTATTACCATTTAACTTCCGCTTTGTTGATTTGAAAAGGAGTTTACCCCGAAAATTGGCATACCTTTTGACTGTCATTAAAATTAACGGTTTTATTGTTGTTGTTGTTTTGATCCGTTTGTGTGTTGGGTAAAACAAAACAGATCCAAAAGATAATTACAACAACAACAAAATTCTCCAAAAATGTTGATCTCCTTTGGATAATCAAAGATGCAATCCAAAAATACGTCCTCGAACACCATCCTCAAATGACCGAGCTGTTAAATGCAGTTCCCTTGCTTTACAATACGGCAATATGTAAAGGAGGAGGTACGGAGGTCGGTCAAGAATTTGGGAGGGTAAATCTTAGAACTTGGGGCAATGTTGCACTGTAATAATTATGGACATTTCCCAAGATCTTTGTTATTATTTTAAGGTTTGGTCTTTAACGTTATAGTCACAGTCTGAACTCGTGAACGCTTGTGCAAATTCAGATGGGGAGGACTTACACAGATAATACAGAGGAGGGGGTTGTGTTGGGGTCGGGGGTCGGGGGGGGGGGGGGGGGGGGGGGGGTCTGGTGCAGGTACGTAGACATAGGTAGAGACAAAAATAACGGAGGACAGAGACAGGCAGGCAAGCAGGCAGTCTGAGTCAGACATACACAGAGACAGACCGAACAAAAAGACAGTCAAACCGCAGGCAAGGAACCAGTCAAAACACATTTTTACCAAAACTATGGGGTGGGAGGTGCTGTTGTTGTTCCTTCCTTCCTTTTTTATTTAAAGTCTTTTCACATAAGTAATATTAGATGATCTCGCAATAATAATTATTATTATGCTAACAACATGTATCAGCAGGTTGCACCAATGGGTTGTTGTTGCTTTTTAGCATATAATTATGTTTGTTTGTTTGTTTGTGTGTGTGTGTGTGTGTGTGTGTGTGTGTGTGTGTGTGTGTGTGTGTGTGTGTGTGTGTGTGTGTGTGTGTGTGTGTGTGTGTGTGTGTGTGTGTGTGTGTGTGTGTGTGTGTGTTGTTGTTGTTGTTGTTTTGGTGGGGCGGGGGGGTATTTTTATTTACCGTATTTATATATAATTATAGGGTAAAAACGCATTATACGTACACGAGTAGCTCTGCTGCTGAGATTCAGAAGCTGAAGCGTAGTCCAGGTGTCCTTGGATCCGCTGCTGGTGGCGTTGCGTCTTTCCCAAAGCCCCTCGTCACTCTGGCTCCGCGCCGTCGCCACATCCCCGTCCAGGTCACTGGCTCCGGCATCCACGCCACCGTCAAAGCGATCTGGACAAAGCTGACCATCTTCCGGCCCTGAGGCACCATCGTCGGAAGTTCTTCTCCGCCTCGACTGGCGCCCAGGAAGGCCCAGCCCGCTGGAGCCTTTGGAAGGGGGGGTACCCATCGACGATTTCGAGAGTCTCAGCTCGGTACTGAGCCAGGCTGGGGTGT
Organism: Alviniconcha marisindica; assembly: GCA_018857735.1. Classification (NCBI taxonomy): domain Eukaryota; kingdom Metazoa; phylum Mollusca; class Gastropoda; family Provannidae; genus Alviniconcha; species Alviniconcha marisindica. The sequence goes on along the minus strand of JABMCL010002400.1, from coordinate 194,948 downwards.
ACAGGCCGGCGAACGGGTCCATGCGGCCGCCGGAGGAAATCATGTTGGTCGCTGAGGAAACAGGCGTGGGTCTGGAGGAGGTGCTGAGACTGCTGGAGCTGCTGGAGGGGCTGCTGAAATCTGCCAGGTGTGGATGCGGCCCAGACATGATCCTGTCGGGTTCGAAATGTTCATGCGGTGCTGAAGGCCGCTGACCCAAACTTTTTCCAGCCCTGCATCCGCCGTCGTTCCTGCTAATTACATTGGAATGACAGTGGTCGGTGTGAAGACCTTCACTAGCAACCAGTCGAGGCGAGAAATCAAAGCCTGTAGTTTCACCGGTAACGGAATCATTACCTAGTGAAAGATTACGCGCAGTGGCACCTGTTCCAAAATTGTCCGTCGGATTGTGATTAATTTCAGAACAGACATCCGCGACACCAGTGTCGCAAAAATCTGGGTCAACACTGGCAGAGGCACTGCCGACGATGTTGTTGTCTTCGCTGTAGCCTGCGTCACTGGCGTCAACTCCACACCAGCGGCTAAGCTCTGGGTCTACGTGGCTTGACCTGGAATCTATGGCGCGAACAGTACCGATGCCGTGGTGGTCTTCGCCTCTGGCACCGGGTTCCACTGCACCCGAACATCTCGTAACGGCACAGTAGGGAGTCAGGTTGCCTGTGCGGAGGACGTTGACTGAGCAAGAAACGGGCTTATCAACGCTGGAAACTCCATCATCGTTGTCGCTACCATTCTGCATGCCGATAACCTTTCCCTCTTGGCCGTCATCGGAACCGAAACAAAGCTCACCAGCACCGTTCGTCGAGGCTGCAGCAGCAACAATGCTGTCAGAGTTTGTTGCATATCTCTGGGAAGCACAGGAAAGCTCTGAGGCTTTGGCTTTGACTTGGAAAGCTGGGTCGACCTCGTGTGAAACGTTGCTCGCAGGGTAGCCGTCGTCGCTCAGCCCAGAAAGAGAACAATGACTGTGGACAGGGTTCACGGCAAACTCTCCAGGTGACACCCTCTCGTCTGAATCGGCCATCCTCTCTTTCCGGCGGCACAGGAAGCGCGCGTCGTCCACTTCCGAGGAAGAGAGTACAGTCGGAGGCTTGATGCAAGTTTCACACCCGGAATGAGAGATTTCACACACGCCCTCAAACAGGGAACGAACTCTGGTGACTGGGTCAGTTGAAGAACTGATTTCCCTCTTCGGGCCTCTAACAGAGCTGCTCCGCTGGTGGGCTTCAGCAGAGGTGCTGACGAGAAGAGAAGCACCGAAACCGGCACCTTCTGCAGAAACGGACGCCGCAGCACCGCGCGGCGGTCTAACTCCTCGCTTTGTGTTATCCGCTGTTCGACAAGTTTCTCTCCCCAGCTCACTGATATCAGAGGGAGAAATAGACCACGCGAGAGAAGCTTCAGAACGATCACTGTCAGCCAAGTGAGCTGTTTCTCCGGTACTGTCATCACTGACTTGGCATGCCGAGTCAATCAGCTCAGTCGTTTTGGGTAGAGAGAGAGACTGAATGAAGTAGGCAGAGGAGCCGTCTTTCTTGCCCACACACACGAGAAAAGCACTGCATTCGCTGGGCCTCGAGTGACAAGTATTTTTGTTGTTGTTCTCACTGTCAGATTTTCCGGGCGACTCGGCCTCTTGCCGAGTGGACAAGTCATCAGAACAATCGTTGCGTTCAGCCGTGCGATTCGAATCACAGCTCTGCACATTGCTCTTCTTTTTCATATCCTGAAGAGTGGTTCCGGTTGTACGTTGATCAGTTTCTTTCAAAACGAGTGTCTGACACTGGTAAGGCTGAGTAAAAGATGCGCGACTGCATTCTTCAGCAGGATCCAACTTGTTGCAGCTTCTTTCACTTTCTGATTTACACGCAAACACGGGATCATCGTGCTTGGGGGAGGTGGCACTAGACTTGGCAAGATTGGCTGCGTCATCTAATGAATTGCCAGAGTAACCATTTCTGTCCACACTGTTGTCGCCTTTTGTCTCATCGACCGATTCCTTTGATAAGGTCGCAGCTTGAGACGACACAGACTTAGCTTGAGCACATTCATCTCTACCATCTACATTACTCGAGGCAACTCTCTGACAATGAATCAAATGCGTGAGCATGTCCGAAGTACTCACGTTTGACGATTTTAAAACATAATCGATTACTTTAAAGGCAGTATCGACAACGCCTGAAGAAATCGCGGTTGCTGTTGGGCAGCCGTAAGTAAACACTTTACCTGCGTCTGAAAGACTCTTGCTTTTCAGGTTATACTGGGGTTTGGATTCAGCGTTGTTGTTGTGTGCGGCTGGTTTGGAGTACAGACTAGAGGATACTTGTGAACCAGCTACACGTTTTGCAGCATTAACCTTTGCAGCGGCACAGCAGGAAACTGCGTCCGTTTCACTCTTCACAAATCTATTGTTATTCTTAAGTTCATGGAATTTCTGAAAAATGACCGGCGCAATGTTTTTACCCGAAAGCTCGGTGTAGCCATCTACGTCCACAGGAGGGGTGGAGACAGCGACAAACCTGTGAGCCACCACATCTTCTCTCTGGCTTGAAGCACTCAGTTCAGCCAAGCTCTGCTCGAATCTCTGAATGATAGCACTGGCGGACAGCTGCTCGTCTGACAGGCAGATTCTCCCAGCTTCAAAACACGGGCAAGGACGTCCCTCCGCCGGGCCGCCGGACAGCGTTTTACCGACGGCCTTCGTCGGTTCTTCTCCGCGGGCCTGACGAGCACCATCCGCGGAACCCGACCCTTCCACCGGAGCGTCGACGCTGCCGGCATCCCGACTTGCTGGCGGACAGTCTGAACGGAGGAGACAAGCACCGCCGCCGTTTTCAGCTTCCTGCGACGAACCGCAGCACCGCTCACGGCTCCTGACTTCACGGGAACAATGTCGACAGACTCTTGGACAGACGGACGTGCTGCTCCGCTGTGTCGTGACAGCCGGGTAACCGGAAACGCAGTCGCGGTGAGCAAAACCCCGATCGACTGAGCTCGACGGTTGTCTGTTCGGGTCCGCGGCTGAATCTCTGTCGCTGGAAACGATGCTGCACGTTGTAGATGCAGATCCTAATTCTGGTGACTGAAAATAACGGGGCTCCTGCACGTGCGCCGCGTTGTCACACTGGACGGAAAGATGCGACGCGGTGCAGATGGAGGTGTGAGAACAAGCAGGGAGGTGTCTGGCCAGCTCCTGCAAACTCCGTTCTCTTGACGCTTGGCCCTGGACGGCTGAACTCAAGGCGCTCATCGTTGACTTGATCTCTTTCAGTTCCTTCTCCACTTGATCCTGGAAGAGCGTTGCGTTCATCTTCGAATAGTTTGCGAAACGTTTCATATAAATTTGTAGAAAAGCACGAAAGGATATGTCACACTCCAAAAATGAAAGAGGTAAGGTTAAGTCAACTCGCATTCAAAATGATCAGATTTCTCGCCCCTCCTCCTCCTCTCCCCCTCCCCTTCTCTCTCTCTCTCTCTCTCTCTCTCTCTCTCTCTCTCTCCCCCTCCTCCCACCCCCTCCTCTTTCTCTCTCTCCTTTTCTGTCCCAGTTACAAGCCATTGCATCAAAACTAAGGGTGCCCACAATGGGGGAAACAAAACAAACAAAAAAACTAAACGAAAACAACTAAGGGTGCTATGCTGTGTCTCACCGTACACACGGTTTACGTCCCTGAACTATCCAGTGATCTGAAAACAACTAAGGGTGCTATGCTGTGTCTCACCGTACACACGGTTTACGTCCCTGAACTATCCAGTGATCTGAAAACAACTAAGGGTGCTATGCTGTGTCTCACCGTACACACGGTTTACGTCCCTGAACTATCCAGTGATCTGAAACAAAGGCAAGGGGACCATGAGCCGCACGGCAGCCGCTTACCTTCAGCTGCAAGATTCCTTGCTGGATTATGTCCACAGCGTTACCAGAGATCCCGCTGCGGTTGGGACTTGACGCTCTGGCGCTTGTTTCACGCTTTCGGCAATCATTTCCCGTTCCATTCATATTTTTGTTCTGCAGAGCGGATCACCAAAGGCACAGTTACAGGATAAAAACAAATCCAGAGCCCCCAGCTGAAGGCACAGTTACAGGATCAAACAAATCCAGAGCCCCCAGCTGAAGCTTTCGTGGACAACCACCAAGATCTACGAGTTATTTTCACGACATTCACCAGTCTCTTTATCACTGCAGAAAAACATGAAAACGTTTTATCCGTCCAGCCAGATAATCAGATAATAATTACTGCTGACAAGGCGAGCAAGTGATCAGCTGACTTACTCCTAGTTTCAAGACAAGAAGCGCAAACGCTGATTCGACTCTGATTCAGAGCGGGCTAAAATGAGTGGGGGGTTTTAGGTTTGTTTTTGTTTCCTTTTTGTTTTTTCAAACTCTCCTTTGTCTTAGCAAACGTTTCAAGGCCGCTAGAACCGGTATGAACCTATGTCTGATAAACGCTACCATGACACAGAATTTTATAGCTTTGACTTGAGCGAAAGCGAGAAAACACAAACTTTAAGAGTTTTACACTGAAATGCGTCCTTTATTTAAGCACAGAAGCTACTTAAAGGCATACGCGCGAAAATGATCCAGTCGCAAAAAATATTTGTATTTTGTTGCTGTGTTAGCTCGTTCCATGTACGAATACATATGTAATATATGCAACGAAATTTGGGGGTCACCGTCAGTGCTCCCGATAACGCACAACTGCGGGTCTATTACGCACATATTTGAATTTTGACGCACAGATTAGAGATCCATGCGTCATGTTGACGCACACATATTTTCAAAGCGATCGAGATAGTCGACGGTTATTTAGCGCATCAACGAAACAAGATCGGCAAGGTTCGGAACGCAAAACTCTGTTTGCTTACCCACATTCCTGTCCGCGATGCTGATTGGTTTAAATTCATTTCCGTCATTTGTATTTCAAAGCTGATTGGTCGGAAATTCACTTCCTTTCTTAGCTGTCATTTCTTTTCTATGCCTTTGTTTTCACTTCGGCTGAAAACATGTCGCTTTTACCTGGTTTACACGTGCGAAGAAGCGCTAGGCAGCAAAGTCTGATGAATATGTTATCGTTGAGGGGGAGAGAAGTATTAATTTAAAGCAGCTGAAAAAGATCCCAGCGCAACCGTAGTCGCTAGCGTACGTTGGACTGGTGCAACAAATGCGACTGAATTTTGGCAAAGGCGAACACGGCCTCCCTCATTTTTGCTACTGCTCAGTCGCAAAATGGATCTTGCAGTTCCACAGTGATCCACTCTTCGCCCTGGCAGCCAAATGATGTATCATAATTACCCTTTTTGCGACAATTACTTTTGTACTTGCTTCCTTCACTAACGTGCTATATTCCATTGAAAAATACGGTGACCGTATTGGATTTCTAAATGTTGGGGCCTAAAATTCTGAGCATTCTACTATTTTTCTCTTCAGAGCTTAGAATGACAAATGAACTTATTCTGGTTACTCTGACTCGCATTAGTAGTGGTAGTGGTGGCGGTGGTGGTAGTAGCAGTAGTAGTCGTAGTAGCCGTGGTGGTAGTAGTAGTGGTGGTGATGGTAGTAGTAGTAGTGTCAGCAGCAGCAGTACAAGTATTTAGTAGTAGTAGTGGTGGTGGTGGTGGTGGTGGTGGTGGTGTGGTGGTGGTGGTAGTAGTGGTGGTAGTGGTAGTAGCAGCAGCAGCAGCAGCAGCAGCAGCAGTAGTAGTAGCAGTAGTCTCTCGAGCAGAGAATGGCGCTATATAATAAGCGATCATCAACGCCGAAGATGCATGCAGTCATGCTACACTCACTGTGATAACCACAAACTTCCTGAATGTCCTTCCTTGTTTCTGTTCCCCGCAGCAGCTGGCTTTTCCACAAGGGCTGTCCCACTGGTGGTGGAAGCTGGAGCTTTCAGGAACGTTTGGCTAGTAGTACAAGAGAAGAGGAAGAAATTATAAGCACATAATTATTGATCCGCAGAAAGATAGACTGAGGCCGATAAGAAGGTCAGTAATTGAATTTACCGTCCTGTCAATTGCCCAGGGTTAGATCTGGGTGAAGAGTGAGGGTGAGATCATAGTACAGGTGCAAGTACGGGGCGGGGATAGCTCAGCGGTTAGAGCGCCGGACTCGTGTCTGAAAGGTCGCGGGTTCGAATCCCCGCAGGAGCGGCGGGAGAATTTTCTTCTCCAGGGTATCCGTTCCACCCCCGCGTTACCGCAGTAGCACGCAAAAGATCCCCGTCATTCTGCCAAAGGTGCAGGTGGCAGTTACAGCTAAACACGCATAAAACTTACGTATGTGGCTTTGCATGAAGTGACATGGAACATGGTTGTATGGTGTACACAGAACTTGCGCCGAGACGGCTGCAGTTTCATGTGGCACCAGCCATGCCAGCGCTGTAAGTACACCACTTCGGTGGATATTCAAAAAAACGCGCTATAAAAAGCTAGTCACTCATGTAGAACCACATGCGAGCGCAGTGAGTGTGCTCAGGAGAGCGGAGAGAACCGCTATATAAGCGATCAACAATCAAAAAGTACCATGACTGCACTACGTATGAAGTTGTTTCATAAAAGCATCTGTTATGCTGAAATTGTGCCGACGGATGCTGTAACAGACGCGCGCACGCACGCACACACACACACACACACACACACACACACACACACACACACACACACACACACACGCAAACGTTTGATTCACCGTTCTTGGTATGTAGACATACATATTTTGAGCGGATTCAATAAAAGAAAAGAAAAGAAAAACAGCTATAAATCCATGGAAGTAATTTAGCTGTAACAGATGCTTTTTGGTGTTTTACGCCCAGTGAGCCATTACGGTTATATGAGGGCGATATAAATAATAAATCCATGAATTAGTTGAATGAACCACAAAGACAAAATCGCTGCCTTGCAGCAAGCACAACATATATATGTAAAGCTCTATTCTATATATTCTGACCTACCTCTTCCTGCAACAGTGCAAGATGTGAAGCTTTGATGACTGGACGCACTCCAAGTACCGATTTGAGGCCCGATCCCATCACGGCCTCAGCCCTACTTTGATACACCACACCACTGCCTCAAAACCTGACAGAATTGGGGCCCGATCCCATCACGGTCTCTCCCTACTTTGATACACCACACCACTGCCTCAAAACCTAACAGAACTGGGGCGCGATCCCATCACGGCCTCAGCCCTACTTTGATACACCACTGCCTCAAAACCTGACAGAACTGGGGCGCGATCCCATCACGGCCTCAGCCCTATTTTGATACACCACTGCCTCAAAACCTGACAAACTGGGGCGCGATCCCATCACGGTCTCTCCCTACTTTGATACACCACACCACTGCCTCAAAACCTGACAGAATTGGGGCCCGATCCCATCACGGCCTCAGCCCTACTTTGATACACCACTGCCTCAAAACCTGACAGAATTGGGGCGCGATCCTATCCCGGCCTCAGCCCTACTTTGATACACCACTGCCTCAAAACCTGACAGAACTGGGGCCCGATCCCATCACGGCCTCTGGCCTGCTTTGATATACCACTGCCTCAAAATCCGACAGATAAAGGTCCTTTTCGTCGGTGCACGAAGGGAAAGGAAGCTAGGACTGGCTATGATGTACCACTGTGGCAGAGACGAGAGGAGGCTAGGCCACTGCTACAGTGTTAGTCGATACTTAGAGTGTGAACTCTGGGTTCTCAGCTGAAAGAACCTTCATTACTGCATCCAGTGTATACAAACATGGGAACCGAATCAATCAAAACAGAAGTCCTGAACAAAGACTCTTTACTCACAAAACTCACCTCAGTGCCATCCTGGGCGCATGCAGAAGCATTTTCTGTCTGGATGGAGCCTCTCAATACATCACAGAAAGAATTTCTGCGCTCCAAAACCCTCTCCACAGACGAAGACAAACAAGTTCGTTTCCAGCAACTATCTTTCGGTTCTCCGTGTCTGGCGCAGGATTTATGATTCAGCTGGGAGTCTGAGGCTGAGGCTGCAGAGTTGGGACATGGATGGCAGCAGTACATATGTGAGGCAGAATACGCTGCAGGGTGAATGTGGCTTGCCGAGGCGGTCGAAGCTGCTGAACCGTGCAAGCAGAAAGAACAGCTGGCCGAAGGTCCGGCACTTGCTGTCAGAAGATTTCCCAAACTCTGAGCTTTGGGTACAGTGACAGCAGGCTCACGACAGGCGCGACACTTGCTTCGTGGGGGATGAGGCATTCCGTAAGAACATCGAGCAGACTGGTCTGAAATGACGGATCTCGGACGGCAGGAGCTGGCTGGAGGAACGTTCACAGTTTGACAGCGGGAACACGCAGTTGAAGGGGAGGAAGTGCTAGTGCCACGACATAAGGAACAGTCACAGGGATGAGCCTTCGCGGAGAACCCGTCAACGCTGCACGATGCCTGTGTGGAAGAGCTTGGCACAGGCCCGTGCCTTTTGGCCTCCTGGGTGTCTTCTTCGCTGCTCAGCAGCCCATTTGCTAGCGCCTCGTGGACGTTCGGCGATGGATTAGCCCTACCTGATCGCGTGCTGGCGCCGTAAGTCTGTCCGTCAGTATCATTATCATGATGGGCATCTGCAGGTTCTGTATCCGTGCGCACGACTCTGAAAGTGTCTACCCGGGTGTTGCCCTGGACGTTCGGTTCTTGATTAGCTCCACCGGGAGCTGCTGTCGACGCAAATCCTTGTATGTTAGAAAAGCACGGAGCGTCCACAGACGCTGACGCCGCTCTAGCTGGATGATCTGCGGTACTGTGGGGAACTGAGGCGGCCATGATCCCGAAGATGACTTGAGCTTCTGTCTGGGTGACTCCCTCACCAAATTCCACCGTGTACACATCATCGTCTTCATATTCTATATTCTCGGTATTGGTAGCGGCAAACACTGAAAAAGGCCTCGGCGGATAATAGCCTATGACCGTCCATTCACTGTTGTCGCTCTCTCGGCGTTCGAAAAGTTGTCTCCGGACCCTAGGGCACTCCAGCGCTTTTGTTCTTTTGTAGAAGTCTAGCTTAGGTTCACTGAACGAGCGCCTGTTTCTAGGAGCGTTCCCTAGTTTTGCTACCCTCTGCTGGTGATAGCAAGGTCCACCACAATTCCAACACCCTTGCCTCTTTGTTGCATCTAAAGTTGCTGTAACACTCCTACTTGTAACGCTCCTCTGTGACACTTGTGGATTGTGAAGCGGAACCTGGTTCCTTGCCGAACTGCTGCAGGAAGGGCGGTTCTGATCAGCCTGCTGCACGTGCTCTGGGTGGTTACCTCCAGTCATATGCACCGTTGCAGTCGGGATAAGCAGCGCGTCGGAAGACCTGCCGAAATGCAAGCTTCCAAAGCCAGTTGAACCGAGCAGGTCGGTTTCTCTACGGTCATCGAATGCGCGCATCCTCAGCAGCGTGGAGGGTGTAGAGTACTCTAAAGACTGCTGGCGGCTTGGGCTGTGCAGCTGGTTGTTTCGGGGTGCCACATGCGGGCGGGGGGCTGCTGTTGCGTGCATCTCAAACAAATGCTCCATGCTGCTGTCTGTAGTTTGCGAGCTAGAATTGACACACTTGGTGGAATCGTTCGACTGACAAAGCTCGTCCATGAGCACAGACTCCTGGCTGTTATTTCGCCCTGGAAACCTTCCGTCGGTACCGCAAGGATACAGGTCTTGCGACTGCTTGCGCTGTTCCACCCGTAAGCGACCTGGGGATAGAAACTCAGTCTTGCAGTTTTTGTGTGCGTCATTCTCGTTGGAAACGGGTTTGTGCTGTTCTCCTACGTCCATCCGATCGACGCTGGTGTCCATTCCAAAGGTAATGCTCTTGTCTTGTCTCTGTGTGCTCCACCCATTTACGCCCGCAGTCGTGTCTTCGGCTGCTCCTTCCTCTGCCGCAGAGTTGTCGACTACATCCGAACCGCTTTCCGCTGCGCTACACTTAGACGCAGTGTTGGCAAACCTTTCTGCGGATGTATGTGGATCCACTTCAGCACCGGTGATTATCGCGTTGAGCTCTTCTCTTGAATCGACGGACTGCAGGTGATAGAACAGTTTTGATATCAGCTCGTGGACTTCATTGGAAATACTCTGCATGAAGTAGGCAACCGACTGCTCGTCTCTCTGATGAGCGCTTTCCGCGACGGCAGCACTGTCAGGTGCCTCTCGGCTTGTCTCTGTGTCAGCTTTTCCTTCCACTGCCTCTTTTCTCTTGTGTGTTGCAAATATCTGACTTTTGTTACAGGGTGCATTGCTGCTGGTCAGGGCAGAAACGGCTTCCCTCATAGTTCTCGACACCAGTTCGAATGACATCTGTTTGAGTTCCGCTTCTAATCGATCACTTTGCTTTAGTTCCACATCAGATGATGAATCAACTGAGTTGACATCGCCCATAGAGTCATCGTTTCTGGCTTTAGCACTCTTCGCCTCCACGCTTTTGTCGATCTCGAATATTATTTCATTTATCAGGCTGAGAACAATTTTCTTGGACTCGTCGGCTGGATAACTCTCTTGAAGCTGTTCCTCCTCAGGCGTGTTGTTTGCCGGAATGTTGGTCAGAGAATCTGACGTTTCCACGGCAGTGCTGATGTATGACTTGTCAGCTCCAGAACCTTCCAGGTCTCTCAAAGCATCCTTCATGGCAGTCAAGGCCAGGAGTGTTGAAGCCGAGTCTCTCTGTCTAAACTCCTTCCCCGAGTCGGAGTCGGTTTGCACCCGATTAGCGCAGTCAGGATACAACTCGGCGATCTTCTTGAAAGCCTGTCCCACCACTTGATGTGCAATGCTGTAGGCAAAGAGACCATCTGGCATAACCTCTCTGTCCTTGGGGCAGTTAAACTTGTATGGGGGTTTCTTTCTTTGGGGTTTCAAAATGTCCATAATATCCGTGCTGTTCTGCCCTTGGCCTGTCGAACCGTCCACGTTTGCGGACGTTCCCATTTTTGCCATGCGGACCAAAATGCTTCTCATGGACTGAAGAACGACGAGGATGGCCTCTACAGACTGTTTGTTTGTATGACGCAAACCTTCGTTTTTGGTTTTTTCATATTCCAAACCATGCACTTGTCTTGGTGAACCGGAAGGAGAAGGCGACCCGGCGCGACTGTGCCGAGGAGGGGAGATAACCCGCTCTACCTTTTGAATCTTTTCAGCAACGGAAGCAGGATTTGTTTCTTCGGTGGTCTCGACCCTTCTCTCGTCATGATCAGTAACGATACCATCTAATAATTTCCTTCTCCTGATTTTCTCGCACGGAAGAGGCGGGGACGTTTGCTGGGCTTGCAGATTGGTAAACAAGGCCACCATTCTCTCTGTGCGGCTTTGCGATTTGGTCCCTATGCGTGGCACTGCCTGGAGCTGGGCTGCTTCATCGACAAGAGGCGTTGGGCTCCTTCTGTAATCTGGACTGCCTACATCGTTCACGCTTTTAGAGGCCCTCTCCAGGTAACGTACAGGCTCTGGGATGTCTGACGCTCCGGCCTTACGCTCCAAACTGTCCATGGTCTGTGCGGATGTAGGTTGCTGGAAGGCGGGTTTCTTTTCTCGATTTACGGGGTCTGTTGGGTGTGACTCCCGATCCTCAGAGCTGTTTTCTTTGGGATCATTATTTGCCGAGCTGTTCCTGTTTATCGCAAGCGAGAACTTCGATTGCAGGCTGTCATTCTCGCAAGCAAATTTGATTTTTTCCGTGACGGTTTCTGCGGCGTTTAGATCTGAAGGCAACATGTCTTTCGGCGATAACCCCAGCAGACTGCATGTAGCACTTTCACCATAGTTTATAACTGCTGTACCATAAACATCCATGAAGCTGTCCGTTTCAATGGCTCCGTCATCACACAAATCGAACATGTCACATTCCGATCTGGGATCAAAGTGAACATGTTTCTTGGTTTCCTTCTCATACGACAGTTTCAAGTTTTGGGATGCCTGACCACAGTCTGTGCTGTTGCCTAAGCCATCTGACCACGAAGGAGCAAGCGCGTCGTCGGGCTCTTCGATGTTGATCAACTTCCAGTCCTCATCAACAGCCTGCCTATCAGAGTTTGATTTTTTCAAGATGGTCGCGTACTTCTTCGTTCTGCTCGGTCCGGGTAAGCTGTGGTCTTCTGCAGAAGATGTTTCCCCAGGTCCATGCTGACCACTTGCCGAAGAACTGTCCTGGGCCGGAGCCTCAGCGCTTAACTGCATCCAGTCATTTCGGAAGTGCGATTTGGTTGGACCCGCCTCTTCGTCACCGACATGGAAGTGATCCGTACTCGGACCCGCCTCATCCAAATCGAACCTATAACTACGCAAGCTTCTCCTGAATTGGCTGACAAGGTCACCATCGGACGTTTCTGCTTTGTTCGGGTGCCAGACCCCATCCACGTTTAATTCGCCTAGGGGGTTTTGTTCACCATTTTTAAACCTGCTCCATCCTGGGTTACGCCCAGCGTAAAGCCTGCGCCTGATTTCTGAGCAATGCTTGTAGCGGACCTTTTTAACTGCGGACTCAACGTTGATGTGACTCCAGTCTGCGATTTTTTCTTCCTCTTCTTCATCGCATCCTTCGTTGCTGGGACCTGGTCCGTCGGGGAGTTCCTTGCCTTTAGGAGGGCAGTCAGATTGCAAGTTCTCCTCCTCGGCCGGTTCGCAGTTTATAAGTTTCCAATCCAACTCTGGCGTCCATTTCTCAGGACCCGGGCATTCATCGCCGACAGGAGAAAGGGAGCGATGGGCCATTTCCGTATGATCATTGAGAAAAGATACCAAAGCGCTCAGTGCCTGGTTGGAAAGGAGATTCTAGCACATGTGTCGATGTACTGCCTTCAATGCACCGTGTTTGTTCTCGCTCATCTTTCAGGCGCTGGATGGTGGTTGAGGAGACGAGACCACTGTGGATGGTACGGCCATGTTCGGCAGCTGCCACTCCGTGCCGTTCGTGTGTTATCCCTGAAATAAAACCGAGATGTGTCATTTCATGCATAGCTATTAAAATAGTAATAACAATCCAGATGTGCATCCAGAAATGTCATTCGTGTCACAAAGAACATGAACACACAGTCCACCGAACATGCTTCTTACAACATGTTCACTTATTACACACACTCGCGCAAACACGCACACACACACACACGCACGCACGCACGCACGCACGCACGCACGCACGCACGCACGCACGCACGCACGCACGACGCACGCACGCGCACACCAACACACACACACACACACACACACACACACACACACACACACACACACTTCTTTTAAGAAGAAGGAAAGGATGGATTCAAACACAAATATAAGGGCATATGCCACTTTCCTTTTCCAAAATCAGTCGTTTATCAGTCTCATTTTTCCTGCCGTAATAAGAAGCACTGCAATGTATGTTTAGAGGCAAAACTGTGTGAGCGGAAAGGTGCCGGGGACGAGAGGGGGTGGGGCAGAGGGGAACGGGGCGGGGGGGGGGGGGGGTGAGGATGGGGGGGGGGGGGGGGCAAGTGGTTGGGATAAGGGGGGGGGGGGGGGAGGGGGCGAGGAGCGTGGAGTATGACCGTGCTCCTCTGCCTGCGAGACGGTAACAATTACAAGCTTACGTAGATTATCTGTCGGAATCTTGGCACTCGAGAGCCTGTCAAATGTATACAGTGAAGTCACCTGCAGTCGGTATTTTACCTAATTTCGAGATTTAACGCATTTCTGGAATAACTTTGGTGAAAGGCAGCGTTTTGCATCACAACTGACAACAACAACAACAACAACAAAATTACATAATTATGCCAAAGCCCCAAACACCAATTTACTTACTTACCAATCACAAAAATATAGATAAGTAAGTAGGGGGCGGGGGAGGGGGGGGGGGGGGGGGGGGGGGTCAGAAGAAACAGTTCAGGTTAAATGTCACTAATGTGCTTTCCGCACCAACTGAAACGCCAAAAATATTATTAGACAATCTTTAAATCAGACACTCGAAATGTGATGTCTCCAACATGTCCGTTTTAATGACTGCATGTGTACTACGTGATCCAATTCGAGGAAGAATTCTGAATCAAACCTGTAGATAAAAACTAATGCTGTTTCTTTGTTCTCTGATGTGACAAAATCTAGAGGGAAAGTCCCAGAATCATTTGTGTAGCCAGTGTGAAATGCCTAAAAAATGTGTACGCTGCCAAAACAGATGACATGACTGTGTATTGTATCGTCACGTGTAAGAACAAAAACATATCCAAGGAGGCGGTCGGAAGTCCCCAGACATCTGAAAAGCCATTTTGGGTCACAAATATCATTCAGATCAATCAGCTTCATATCTAGCGAATGAAGCCAACATTTGCAACAAAAGTGAGTTTGATTACAGTTCGTAAAAGGTGAGCTGTCAGCACACGATCGATTGTTTTTTCTATTATCAGTAATTTCACGGTGAGTGTGTGTGTGTGTGTGTGTGTGTGTGTGTGTGTGTGTGTGTGTGTATGTGTGTGCGTGCGTGCGTGCGTGCGTGCGTGTGTGTCTGTGTGTTTGTGTGTTAGTCGGAAAATAGATCTAGATCAAACGTCAGTGGCGCATATGCATACTGACAGAAACAAAATGTGATAAAACTCACTTTTCCGTTGCAAATTATGGCTTTATTCGCTGGGTATGACTCGGTTTGGATTATTCTGATGATATATGTGAGCCAAAATGGCGTTAAAAATGTCCCTGGAATTTCCGACCGCCTCCTTGGATGTTACCAGCTTATCACATGATAAGACTATATCTACACTGTAAACAATTTCAAATCAACGACCAGATGTGCCTTATGTTTGCAGAACTACTGTACACAATTCTCCGTTCCAAGAAATAATCGCAATGATGACAGGCTTATCAGTCTTCTCATTCACGAATCGCAGCGATGATCAGATCTAGATCTCCAATGCGTTGAATTTCCACTAAGATTCTCTACTGCTCAATTCTTCACATATCAAAGGAACCATTTCTGGATTCAGTTATC
>JABMCL010002400.1:167500-170000 GCA_018857735.1 Alviniconcha marisindica | reverse complement strand
GATATGGTGGATCCTTTGCGGAATCCTTTCTGGACGATGCTTTCGAGGTCAGCCTAGTAGTCTGCTTCTCTTCCTTCTCTCTCCCAGTGTTCCAGCTCATCCAGTTGTGGCCTTGCTGCCTGTCTTCCCTCAGGCTCTCCCTGTGTTCCAGGTTAATCTTGGTTCTCTTCCTAGAACTGAGCTAGAACAGCTCAGGTACCTGTGGCCTGCCTCTCTTCCCTCGGACTCGCACAATGTTCCAGCTCATCCAGTTGTGGCCTGCGGCCTCTCTTCCATCAGACTCTTCCTGTGTTCCAGGTTATCCAATTGTGTCTTGCTTCTCTTCCTTCAGATTCTTCCAGTGTTCTAGCTCATCCAGGTGTGGCTTGCCTCTCTTCCGTCACTCTCCGTGTGTTCCAGCTCATCCAGGTGTGACCTAGTTGCCTCTCTTACCCTCAGACCCTCCCTCATCCAGGTGTGGCTTGCGTGACGTCTTTCTGATTCAGTACTCGTTCTATTTCACTCACGTTGTGGCCTGCGTCTCTTCCTTCTTTTGCCTCTTACTCTCCCATATTGTGGCTTGCCTCTCTTCCCTCTGATTCTGCACGCGTTCTGTTTCACACAGGTTGTGGCCTGCCTCCCTTCCCTCTGATTCTGCACGCGTTCTGTTTCACACAGGCTGTGGCCTGCCATTCTTCCAAGCGTTCTGTTTCACTCATGTTGTGGCTTGCCTCTCTTTCCTCTGATTCTGCACGCGTTCCATTTCTCTCCACTTGTGGCCTGCCTCTCTCCCAAGCGTTCCACTTCACTCAGGTTGTGGCTTGCTGCTCTTCCATTTGATTCTGCACGCGTTCTATTTCACTCCACTGGTGGAGTACCTCTCTTCCAAGCATTCCACTTCACTCAAGTTGTGGCTTGCCTCTCTTTTCTCAGGTTCTGCACGCGTTCTGTTTCTCTCAGGTTGTGGCTTGCCGCTCTTCCATCTGACTGCACGCGTTCTATTTCACTCCACTGGTTGGCCTACCTCTCTCTCCCTTCCGTCTTGACTTGTACACAATCATTGGCTCCATGACTGCGTTCTCGGTCACCTTCTCAGCCCGTTCTCTCTTCGGGGGCTCCTTTTGGTTTAAAGATACTTTCTGTCAAAAATACGAACATGTTAGACAGCGAGAGAAATTAGTTTTGGCAGAGATGAAGTAAAACGCACTGGGGTTAATACTTCGTGGGAGCTTGTATGAGCTCTGTCACAACGATTCTAAATAATATATCAGAACACACAAATTAGGTGAAGAAAGAACTGTACACTCATTCATGGGCTCCTTTCAAAAAGGCATGAGACCACTCATAGGTTAAAGGTTCTGCTGGCCATCTTTTATTAAGTAGCTGGCTCTCATGACTGCGACTTCAGAGCTCAGGAGCTGTGTGAAAGTCGAGGTGGCCGTCCTGGGCTCCCCGTCCCTAATAGTCCTTATGGTCTCTGTGGACGTGAAGCAACACTAATCTGGAACTGGTACTATCAGAGCTCAGGAGCTGTGTGAAAGTCGAGGTGGCCGTCCTGGGCTCCCCGTCCCTAATAGTCCTTGTGGTCTCTGTGGACGTAAAGCAACAGTGAACTGCAACTTCCTTCTGGTGGAATCTGACATTGTCCTGAGGACTTCACTATCGTGACCAGAAGGCAAGTATCAACAGTGTACATGGGCGCGATAAGTACGTACGTACCTCACTTTGGATTCAGGTTACTTGCGCCGCTAATAATTATAATGATCACTATACAAAACAGCCCGAGCATGTTATATCATGGCACGTAATAATTTCATTCTCTGTCTCTGTCTGTCTGTCTGTCTCTGTCTGTCTGTCTGTCTCTGTCTGTCTGTCTGTCTGTCTGTCTGGCTGTGCTGTCTCTCTCTCTCTCTCTCTCTCTCTCTCTTCTCTTCTCTTCTCCTCTCTCTCTTCTTTACTGCTTCATTCTCCTTAATACCTCAAAAAATGTTCTCTCTCTCTCTCTCTACTGTATGTCTGTCTGTCTGTCTTTTCTTTTCTCTGTCTGTCTGTCTCTCTCTCTCTCTTTCTCTCTCTCCCCCCCTCTCTCTCTCCTTTCTCCCCAACCCCTTCCCTCTCTGTCTCACAGAAAACTAGAGCCAATACGCGCTAATGACCACACTTAACACTTTGCTACCGACCGAAAAGGTCGTTTGGGACTACATAATTTTTTGGGGACTACATAAAAAAAATTTTTTATAAACTTGCTCAGTTCCGCTTCCTTTGACACAAACCGACCATCAACCGCTCAGCAGTTTGATGACAGTTAACTCACGAAGCATGCGAACCCGACCAGGCGTGGAAGGGTGTAAACACATGCGCTCTTTTGACCAGCGCCCTTGCGGCGCGCAGCGCTAACATGTGCTAATTAGCGTAATCGAGTCCTGTTCGGCAAGGTGCTAATTGGTACCCGTTTCGTAAGCGAGCCGGCACAGGTAGCGGAAAGAGAAGGGAATCAGACGATGGCTCCGCAGTCGATCAG
>JABMCL010002400.1:152500-160000 GCA_018857735.1 Alviniconcha marisindica | reverse complement strand
TCGGAAAAGTCCATATGCGCTCCAATGACCCTGTTTTGAAAGTGTCTGCATAGTTTCTGTATATCTCTTGGGTTTAGAAACAATTTGATTAAACACATAACGGAAAGTTTCACAGATAAAATACTGACTGGAAAGTGCACAAAGTTCAAACTTATTTTAAGTATTGCCCAGTCGCAATTCATCATGTGTATTTATCTACTGGCAACCGTATCAAGCTCTTTATGAACTGTTCAATAAGAACCAAATTATCTAAATGTTCTAATGCAAGCTTTACAAACCATTCCTACTTGAAATATTTTTTAGATCATATGACAAATTTTAATGGGGCAGCCTTTTGAGAGTATTTGTATATAGTTGTTGTATAGCTTTTCACTGCATTAAAGACCTAATTTCCATGTGTTGATTTATTTTCTTGATTTATCTTCCCTCTTTTTTTTTTAGTATAACTGCCAGTAAGTCAGTATGTGTAAAAATTGTAATGGGGCATTGCTTTAAATAAGATATGACTGTGTGCGCGCGTGCGTGTGTGTTAGTATGTGTGTGGTGCGTGCGTGGTGTGTGTGTGTGGTGGTGTGTGTGTGTGGTGGGTGTGTGCGTGGTGCGTGCGTGCGTGCGTGCGTGCGTGCGTGCGTGCGTGCGTGCGTGTGTGTGTGTGTGTGTGTGTGTGTGTGTGTGTGTGTGTGTGTGTGTGTGTGTGTGTGTGTGTGTGTGTGGTGTTCTATTCTTATTTTCTTTGCGAAATATTTCGGGGGAACAAACCGTAATATTGTGATATTCCTGCTCAGTAATATTGCAGGTAAAAAATTTTTTTATATATATATATAAAAAAATTATTTAAATATTATAAAATTTTTATATATATATAAAAAGAAATAATAATCTACCGCTTTTGGTGGGAATCGAACCCTCGACCCCTTTGGCGAGACTGAAGTTCGCTTGGTCCGAACAAGGAGCTGGCTAGCCTTTGGCGAAGTCAACGGGCGATAGTATTTAGCCAAGCGACTTCGCGCTATGATTAAGAACGCCCTGAACTAACTGAGCTACTGGCCAAATCCCGCCCAGCCACCACCAACCACCACCCCCCCCCCCCTCCAACCCCCCGACCCCACCCCACACCCCTCCTCCGCCAAAAACCCTTTTATGAACTTTTCACCATACGGTCCACTCGACTGTGCTCGGACGGGCGCCGAAGCATGACGGAAGCTTTTTAACGAAATACAAAAACACATTACGGACATTATGACTCGTCCGGTTTCCGGCAGATTACTCGTCGCGATTTCTATAAATCTAGGCCTGCAATCCGGCCCTCTAGGTCCTCCGCTTTCCACCTCCTTCCTTAATTGTGTTTTGATTAACAACAACTTACTCGCCTCCCGGCATCCAAGAGAACACTGCTGCTTTTGTCGTGTCGTGGGGGCGCACTTCAGTCATTCCACACGGGGTGGGGGGGGGGGAGCAGGGGGGGGGGGAGGGGGGGGGGAGAGGAGGAGAGAGAGAGAGAGAGAGAGAGAGAGAGAGAGAGAGAGAGAGAGAGACAGCAGACACAGACACAGAGACACAGACAGACAGACAGACAGACAGAGACTTCAGATGATTTATTGTATTTTTGCCATAGGCCCATATACAAATCCAGAGAGAGAGAGAGAGAGAGAGAGAGAGAGAGAGAGAGAGAGAGAGAGAGAGACGAGAGACAGAGACAGAGACAGAGACAGACAGAGAGAGACAGAGACAGAGAGCGACAGAGAGAGACAGAGACAGAAACAGACAGACAGGGACGGAGAGATGCACACACATATACAGAAAGACAGAGACACGGATAGAAGGAGAGACAGAGACAAGGACAGAAGGAGAGACAGACTTCAGATGATTTATTGTACTTTGGCCACAGGCCCCCATAAAAAAACGAAGAGAGAGAGAGAGAGAGAGAGAGAGAGAGGGGGGGGGGGGGATCAGCAAGGTCAGGCAATTCGCCGAGCAGCAGGCAGATAAGTCTGAGAGTTAATATTTAGTCAAAGGTGGCAGGCGAGTGTGTGTGGTTGGCGGACTGGGACGATTCAGCCGCGCCGTTTGACACACCTAAGGAGACGCGACGGTCGGTGATCTCGGAGCTCAGGAGCTGTGTGAAAGTCGCGGTGGCCGTCAGGTCCCGGGCTCCCCGTCCCTAATAGTCCTTACGGTCTCTGTGGACGTAAAGCAACATTGAACTCAACTGACTGGCTGTGATCGAGGCTTGGGGGATACAGACTGCCAGGCATGCGGACTGACTGGCTAATTGACTGACTGACTGACGACAGTCAGGCAAGCCAGCCAGCTAGGCCGCTGCCCTGATACGGTCATTTAACAGTTGACTGTAATAAGAAATCACTTCTATCTGTCTGTCTGTTTGTTTGTCTGTCTGTCTGTCTGTCACTGTGTGTGTGTATGTGTGTGTGTGTCTCTCTCTCTCTCTCTCTCTGTTTCTCTCTCTGCCTCTCTCTGTCTCTGTCTGTCTGTCTCCCTGTCTCTGTCTGTCTGTCTGTCTGTCTCCCTCTCTCTCTCTGTTTCTGTGTCTGTCTGTCCGTCTGTCTCTCTCTGTCTGTCTCTGTCTCTCTGCTTCTTCTGTCTGTCTGTCTCTGTCTGTCTGTCTGTCTGTCTCTCTTCATGTCTCATTTTTTTCTTCTTTTTGCATTGTGCGAACAACTTTTAAATGGTATCGTTTACCCACTAGCTGTAAAAGTACACAACGTACTAGATCTAATTCATCAAGAAGAGTGTGGTACTCTCTGGTGCGGCTAGATCTATTTCTTTGCCTTCTTCTGGTTGCTTTACGTCCGCAGATACCATACGGACTATTAGGGACGGGGAGTTTCTTTCACTGTTGCTTTACGTCCACAGAGACCGTAGGGACTATTAGGGACGGGGTGTTTCTTTCACTGTTGCTTTACGTCCACAGAGACCGTAGGGACTATTAGGGACCGGGATTTTCTTTCACTGTTGCTTTACGTCCACAGAGACCGTAGGGACTATTAGAGACTGGGATTTTCTTTCACTGTTGCTTTACGTCCACAGAGACCGTAGGGACTATTAGGGACCGGGATTTTCTTTCACTGTTGCTTTACGTCCACAGAGACCGTAGGGACTATTAGGGACGGGGATTTTCTTTCAATGTTGCTTTACGTCCACAGAGACCGTAGGGACTATTAAGAACCGGGAGTTTCTTTCAATGTTGCTTTACGTCCACAGAGACCGTAGGGACTATTAGGGACGGGGAGCCCAGGACTGCCACCTCGGCTTTCACACAGCTCGTGAGCTGTATTTCTTTCGCTTTTGTAGGCGCGCTTTCATTTTGCTCTTTAAAAAGAATGCCAAAATTCAGTTCAAGCGACTGGGCTGCAAGTCTCTGTTATTGTTGTCAATATATACAGTACGTGGATCCTAATGTCATCTGCTGACCCCAATGTCCCCAACACACAAGGGGCTTCGGTCAATCCTGATTTGCTTTAGACCAACAACGGCCGGCTTGTGGAGGGGACTCAGCCGCGTATGAAAATTGCTATACGCCACTAGAACAGGTGTAAATAAATTACAAGCCAAACAAAACAATTGGTCAATTACTCACAGGTTTTGTCTGGGTGTCAGCGAAGGGAGTAATGTGGTTTTGGAGAGGCGTGTCAGAACTCATGCACACTTATAACAGAGACTTGAAGGGCCGTGACGGATTTCATGAAGTGTATATTATTTGGCCAGAGACTTCGTGGAAGGGGCCAACGCTTCAGCAGGGGGAGAAAAAAAAAAACGGTTCGGATAATGGAAGCTATGGGAGTTATGCCTCGTTCAAGCACTCAGGGCCACATCGAGGTATGTGCATGACTGTTATGAATTAGTTTAGTGCTTTGTGTAGACTGCCCTCCAGCATGTACTGGCAAAGCCTATACCAGCTGTGCTAATTTGCAGCTTGAAAGTTGCCACCTATGAATCGTAGGCGTGTGATCCATGTCAGCCCTGATTAGTGTCCATATTGATGCGTGTGTTTAGGGACTAATTCCGATGGTCTGCGTTTCCCACCTTTAAACTACGGGCTATGTCAACCTTAGTTAGTGTCTGTGCTGATGAGAGGAGTTTCACAACAGTTCTGACATCTGGAGTTTTCCACCGTTCGGCTGTAGGCTATGTCAACCTTAGTCATTTGTATTGATACGCGCGTTTAAGGACAATTCTGACAGCCTGGCTGTTCCCACCGTTCCGGTGTTGGCTATGTGAACTTTCGTTAATCATAATAATGATGATGATGATAATAATAATAGGCACCTAGCGCTTCTAACCCGTGATATCCCTAAGAGATTAAAAATTAGTTTACACACGCATATATTTAGACAGTAAAGATTCAAATGCAGAGACGCACACACGCACTCACTCACGCACGCACGTACACGCACGCACGCGCGCGGGCGCGCACACTCACACACACACACTCACACACACGCGCGCGCGCGGACACCCACCCACACGCACGCACACGCATGCATACAGACAGACAGACAGACAGACAGACACACACACACACACACACACACACACACACACACACAACACACACACACACACGCACGCACGCACGCACGCACGCATGCACACATATGCACGCACGCACGCGCATGCACACACACACACACACACACACACACACACACACACACACACACACACACACACACACACACACACACAAACACACAGGGCGCGCGTGCCTCAGTATTGAGTTTTGTGAAAAGGGAAAGATTTTCACTGAGGTTTTAACAGAACTGACAGAGGTAGGTAGCATGAGGGACAGATTTTTATATTTTTATAATGTAGTTGCTTCCAGGAGTCTGGTCAGAAAAAGAGCGCTGACCACTGGACCTAATGCGGAAGGATGGTACTCTAAACACGCGGGTGTCTTCAGAAGAGCGGAACTACTGGGAAGGAATGTAAAGGTGAAGACGCTCTGAAATGTAGACCGGGGCTTGATCAGAGATGATCTGACAGCAAAACAACGACAGTTTGCGTTCGATGCGCTGCTCAACATGTAGCTAATGAAGACAATGAAGCATAGAAATGACGTGTACGGAGCTTCGGAAAATGAGTGGCAGCATTGTTCTGGACTAACTGGAGTGTAAAAAGACGATATTTTGTACAGCACGCCAAAAGCGAGCTGCAGCAATCCACTCTTTAAAGAACAAACGCACACAGCATTCATTGGCTGGCATCTCCACAGAGATGGTGGTGTATTGCACTGATCCTACGAAGTTCCAAACAGCATTATACGACAAACGGAGGAGATTTACTGTTAGAAAGAGAGGGCAGGATCAAGAGAAACGTGTATGTTGCAAACTGTGTTGGCAAGACTGATGTCAGAGCCTTCAAGATTAATGGACTGAGGAACAGAGTCAGAATTGAGAAACTTCTTCGTGGCAGTCAAGATCATTTCTGTTTTATCATTGTTTAACAGCAGATAGTGTCTATGCTGATGCGTGTGTTTTGGGATCAATTCTAGTCTGAATCTTGAGTTCCCAACCTTTTCACCTGTAGGATAAATAGTAAATATCAACTTTGGTTAAAGTCTACATTGATTTTATAATTACGAACAACTGTAACATTAAAACTAGAAATTGCTCACTTATCAGCCCTGATTATAGCACTTGGCTATACTGATCCTTGTCTTTATGAACCAGTACGACATTTGGCTTTCCCTTCTATCAACTGTATAGGTTATAGTGATGCATGTTTATCAGGGTTGGTTAGTGGAATAGCTTAGTAGCTGAAGCGTATGCTTTAGGAACGTGTCTAATATTTTGACTTTCCCGTTTTTCAACTGCACAGTAGCATTTTCAACTGTACATTAGCCTTTTCAACTGTACATTAGCCTTTTCTTCGAGCTCTTCAATGTTCTGCACGACATGTGCACGCTTAAGTTGACCAAGGAAAAGGATGAGAGAGAGAGAGAGAGAGAGAGAGAGAGAAGAGAGAGAGAGAGAGAGAGAGGGATACGGATGATTTATTCACTTTTAATTGAAGTCAGATAAATACATTCTGTAACTGATTCTGACAAGTCAAAATGTTAAGAGAGAGAGAGAGAGAGAGAGAGAGAGAGAGAGAGAGAGAGAGAGAGAGAGAGAGAGAGAGGTTGATAGGTGGTTTATTGCTTGTTAGGCTATAGCCTATAAAGCAGTGTACAGAACAAGCGAAATTCAACATATCATGGACACAAAGGGAGGTTCTTCCTTCCCATCACTGACATGATAACAGCTCCGCGTCAGTACCATAAAGTCAAGCTCCGCGTCATACTGTAAAGTCAAGCTTCGCGTCATACTGTAAAGTCAAGCTCCGTGTCAGTACCGTGTCCACCGTGTCTTCTCAAATGGGTCTAGTCCACAGAACTGATGACTGGCCTATCAATACCGCACCGATCACAGACACGATTCCAATTACACACCGAGAGTTCAGCCTGCTCTCAGGGTTCCAGGCGAGATCAAAAGATCAAGAGATCTTAAAGGAGGGAGGTGGAGCTGGACCCTCAACTTAGCCCAGAAGAGATCATGAGTAGGGAGATGGAGCTGGGCTAAGAAAGCTGGACTTCCTTTGCTTGAGTTGTCCAAGTTGTTCGTCAACAGCAGTGCAACGGACATTGTCTTTGAGACTGGCCAAGCACAGCAGTTGAAACAGCAATTGCGCAGTGCACAAGTCGCTGGGCAATGGCGAGGGGACACCGCCTTAACACTTCCATTGTTCTGGCGGCGGTCCACGGTCTCTCGGTCTTTTCGGGCGGTTTCCGCGGTCGAGCCTTCACTCTGTCATCCCCTTCCCACTCCGTCCCCGTCCCTAATAGGCCATCTCGCCTCCGTGGACGTAAAGCACCAAGAAAGAAAGAACAGCCTGCTGTCTGATCAACCGAGATAAAACCGTGTCACATTTCTCAGCGCCAACACTTCCTCCAGCACTTTCTGTAGATGGTCAGCACACCTCCCCCTGTCCACTGGTTTCCCCTTCTGCAGTTGCCTCAGGTACTCCAGTTCTTCCTGCAGCATGTGACGTTCTTCCTGCTTGATCAGCCAGTAGGTACAAAGGTGTTTCTGGTAGGTACCGCAGTCACTAACAAAAACAAGGTCATCTGTTTCACAGAGCAGTTTGCTCTCGTTGTCCTATCTGCCAAGCACCACAGTTTTGGATGAGTTGTTACCATTGGTGTTTCTCAGTGCACGTTTCAAACTGCCAACATCATTTTTGATCGTCGCCAGATCGTAGCCAAACTCGCACAGTTTCATTTTCACTTTGTCTTTTCCACGCCATGAGGTTTTCCACAGAAAAATCCAGGGACTGGCAGACCCGTGACAACGACACGCCGTCTGTGTCACCGGGTCTGTTGCATGCACTAGGTGCACTACAGTCAGCAGAGCGTGAAGCACGTGCGTCGGTGTCAGTGTCACTGCCGTACATATGTTGCGTGTCGTTCTGACACTGCGTTTCTGGATGTGCTGCTACTGT
>JABMCL010002400.1:120000-147500 GCA_018857735.1 Alviniconcha marisindica | reverse complement strand
TTCCTCTGTCTGTCTGTGTCTGCCCAGGACTGTCTTTGTCTCTATCTGTCCGTCCCTCCCTAGCATCTCTCTGCATCTTGTCACCGTGTCTGTCTGTCTGTCCGCCTCTCCCTCCCTCCCTAACCCCCTCTCTGTCTCTGTGTCACTCTGTGTCTTTCTCTATCTATCTGTCTGTCTCTCCGTCCCTCCCTAACCCCCTCTTTGTCTCTGTGTCTCCGTCCCTCCCTTGCCCCCTCTGTGTCTCTGTGTCTCTGTCTCTGTCCCTCCCTAACCCCCTCTGTCTCTGTGTATCTGTCTCTCTCTTGCCCCCTCTCTTGTCTCTGCGGTTTATTAATCTGTCTGACCGTGGCTGTTTCTATCTGTCTGATCTCATCTCTCCCCCCCACCCCCCCCACCCCCACCCCCCCCCCTCCCCTATCTGTTCCTCTCCCGCCCGGGTTCTCTCTCGTGTCTCCTCTCTCCAGCTCTCTGTCTCTGTCTGTTTTCTGTCTGTCTGTCTTTTCTGTCTATCTCCTCCCCCCCCCCCCCCCCACTCAACCCACCTCCACTCTTGAAGATGAGATTTTCCGTCTCTGTTGAATGTAAGTTCTCTTTCTAATCATACCCCCCCCCCCCCCCCCTCACCCCCCAAATCCTTCCCCACAATCCCTTTTCTCCTAGGCTCTAGATCTCATACTCAGTATTCATGTTATTAAATCGTCTGTTCTCCAGAAGCGATTATTACAAACAAACAAACACAGAAACAAAACAGTAACTGACTTCCAGACTCCATTGTATTGAATTTGTAATGCCTGCAGTTTTTTGTTTTGTTTTTTGCCCCGCCTCCGTTCTTCGCTTAAGCTTTTTGAGACTATGGGTGATTTAAAAAAAGTTTTTTTATTGTTGTTTATTTCGCATCTCTTTTTTTCTTTCTCGCATTTTGTATGTGATGTGAGCATTTTTTTGTACATATAATTATTTCTACAAAAAATTTTACAACACGTTAATCAAACTGTTTTTATAATGTTATGCAGTGTTTATAATTTAGATTAAGTTGTTTATATTTTGATTAATATTTTGGTTTTGTTTATTCATTGATTTATGTTGTTGTTTTTTCTTATGTATTTTTTTTTTATAGAATCTTTTTAAATTATATATATACATATATAAAACATTAGTGTTTTTTTTGTTTGTCTGTTTGCTGTTGTTTTTTGTTTCTTTATCTTGCCTAAAAGTAAGTCATTTCATTTTATCTGACACCTTTTCCGTCATAACAATCATTTTGGTACTACTGTTTATTTATTTGATCATTATTTTATCCATTTCTATCTATCTATCTATCTATCTATCTATCTATCTATCTATCTATCTATCTATCTATCTATCTATTATTCTATTTGTTTACGTTATTATTATTATTATTATGGTGATTATTATTATTATAGATCATTTTACGATGTCTGCTGTTATTCCTCTGAATACTTTGGTTCATAATCTATTAACGCATTGTTTAATTTTCTGTTCATTGTTTCTTTTCTTCTGATTCTTCTTCTTCTTCTCCTTCTTCTTTTTTGTGTTGTTGCTTGTTTCTTGTTTGTATTTTCTTCTTTCTGTCTTGCTTTCGTTTGTGTGCTCATGCCTTTTTTTTTTCTTTTTTTTCTTTTTTCTTTTTTTTTGGGGGGGGGATCTTGCTCTAGCCAGTTCCATACAAAACTCCATTTTCTTTTTAACCCCATCGCTGCCATGACGTCACTTAAAAACGACCAGTAACAGTGCGAAATCCGAAACAGTATGCCTTTTTGTCTTCTTTTTCACACATGTGAAAGGATTTTCATTAAAACGCATAGCAGTGAAAGTAGATGTGCCGTAGGACCGGAAAATGTACTGTTTGCAGGTGCGTCCGTGAATCTTTGGTTTAAACAAAATTTTATTCATTCATCGTAATCATAAGCTCAACTAATAAGTACAGGAAACACAAAAAGCAATATGCTTATTTGAGTGTTACCTATAGATAAAATGATAATCACACAGACATTTACGATGGCAAGATGGCAAATGTCTGCGTCCGTGCATCTTTCAGCCCAGAAATTTTACAGGCTGGGGCAGTGAAGGGGTTAATCACTCGTGCCACTAATTTAGTGTTCCTTTTCGGTCTGTCTGCACGTGGACCGCTGTTTGGGCTTTCAGGGAAGTTGTATGTAGATGTCGTGTAGCCTTCTGATCATGAAGCAAGACAGGGATCACACAGATTTGTGGATACCGAACTGAAATGCAACTTTTATACCCGTCTTTTGCCTCTGATTTTCCAGGTCATTTTGATCAGTTTTAAAGTGCATGCTTGTTTTTATTTTCCATTTTATTCTCAGACCAATGTAATTGTATCTACCAGTTCAAAAATAAAAAAATAAAAAATACACACACAAAACGCAACAACAACAACAACAACAACAACAACACACACACACACACACACACACACACACACACACACACACACACACTCTACCAAAGTTGCATCGTTTATAAGGTCTTTGAAGTTTATAGATCTATGTTAAATCATTCAGAAACGATGGGAAATTTAAAAAGCGATCTTAGGATTTTTCAGTAGATATATCTAGATCTAGTACTTTAGAAAAGCAAAGCAAAATAAAAATAAAGCAATATTGGGAAAGGACAAACAAAAAGAAAGGAAATAAAAAAAGCAGAGCAAACAAATTTATTGCAAAGTGTCAATGCCATTGCACACACACACAAAAATTTCTGTGGTGCTAAGTGCACTCGTCAAACATTCACACCAATCGTAAATCAACTAATCAAAGTACAACAACAACACCAAACATTGGTGTAACAAGGCAATGGTAAATAAATGCATTATTTTTTTATTATTTTTTAATCCAACCGACTTTAAAGCTGCACATACCACATCGAAATTTCCTCTGTACGAAGTCTGCATCATAAAAATGACTGTCCTCCTATTAAAGGCACTGATTTGTAAAAAAAATTAAAAAAAATCCACAACAAACTTACTAACCCGACCATTAGTTAATTAGCTAAATAATATTCTAATAAAGGAGGGTAGAACACGAAGAAGGAGCACAAAAACAGAAATAAGAAAAAAGACCCACCCACCGTCCCTTAATGCTTCTCAGACACGACGAAAAGCTGAGAGAGAGAGAGAGAGAGAGAGAGAGAGAGAGAGAGAGAGAGAGAATTGTAGTGGGATTACCACATGCGATCATCAAAGAATATCTGATCGGAATTGTGACTCTTTGGAAATGGGTTAAAAAGATTATATATTTTTAAAATCTAAAACCAAGAATGACTGCTGGCGTTGTGAATGTTAATGCCAATGTCCACTTGTATAACTCCATGTACTGAGACAGCCACATGCTCGTCCATAGCGCATGAGCTGCGTGTGTGAAAGTCGAGGGGGTCCTTATGGTCTTCTTCTTCTTTCCTTGGATGCCCACAATCATGTTGATGATTATTCTGGCACTTCTGGTGGTGTTCGCAAAGTCCACATTTCAGCTCTGGTCACAAGTCCTTAAAATTAAATTGTTGCACTGTCTCAAGTTCATTCCTCTCTCTCTCTCTCTCTCTCTCTCTCTCTCTCTCTCTCTCTCTCTCTCTCTCTCTCTCTCTCTCTCTCTAAAATAAAATAAAATAAAAAATAGAAAAAATAGTTGACTGGTCAGTGGGAGGCACGTGACACAAAAGTGTCAACAGTCGTCGCCTCTACTGCATCAATGGAGAGTGAGTTCCAGTCCTGTCTCCGTGGTCTCCGTGGACGTAAAACAGCACTGAACATGAACGTGCTCGTTGCGCTTGGCGAAGATGATGAAGAAAGAAAGGGAGGGGGAGGGACTGTGAGTAAGGGAAGAGAAGAAGAGAGAAAGAGAGAGAGAGAGAGAGAGAGAGAGAGAGAGAGAGAGAGAGAGAGAGAGAGAGAGAGAGAGAGAAAGGATGCGGTGAGGGGATGAGGAGGCCGGTGGGTGACTAAGGAGTTCAAAACAAATAACAGATCAGCTGCCGCCGAAAAGACGCACTGTCTTCTGCATGTAGAAGGGCGTCTGGCAACCTGTTCTAGAGGAGGGGTGGGTGGCTGCGGGACTGGGGAGGGGGGGGGGTGGGGGGGGTGAGGGGGGCAGAGCTTTGCGGAATGACCTTGCGCCTAAGTGCTTTTTTTTTGTTTTTTTTCGCTGAAACCAGAGATTGGTTAGTCTCTGCTCGGAAGAGGAGCGAAGAGAACGAGATGGAGTGTATGGGGAAACAAGCTCCTGTAGATACGGTGTGTAAAGTTGGATTGTGGGGCGGATGGGTCGGTTAAAAAGGGTCAACAACAAACATCTTCACAAACTGTTTTGATCACTCATGAACGAACGAGTCTTTTTTCTTTTCTTTTTTTATTAATTTAAAAAAGAAAAGAAAATCAACGCACAAGGTAGTTAATGAGCAATCGAAATAAGTAACACAAATACAACAAAGATCTGAGTCGCCTACGGTAACTCTCACCTGGCATGCGTGTAAATAGAAGGTACATAAACTCCACCAGAGGTACATCCAAAAAATAATAATATAAAACTATAATAATAATAATTTAAAAATAAATAAATAAATGAGCCTTAGTAGTTATCTGAATTGCCCTGTGAGGAATGATTGAAGTATATTGACTTGACTTGAGTTGTCTTGAACATAAGCAAAGTTTTCACTCTCTTTTTCCCCCAGGTCCTGAACGAGGTCACGTCACAACTGCATACACGTCAGAAACACGTCACAATGACGCACACCACGACCGGAACGGGAACCACCGCAGCCGAGACCACCTCCTCCTCCACAACAACAAGAAGAACAGCTCGGGCAAGACGGCTGCCGGCGGGCACGCCGAGACTGCTAGAGAGACGAAGATGATGGACACAAGCGCTGACACCACTTGTGCAGCCTCTGCCGCTCACACTCACGCTCACACTCACGCTCACGCTCACACCAGCCCTTGCGGAAAGCGAGATCACGATCTCCAGTCCTCGCCCGGCAACACGCGCGGACCGACGCCTCAGCAGTCCACGAACGGCGCTTTACACAACGGAACGGTTCACGCCCTGAACGGACACGACCACGACCACGACCACGACCACAACCACGACCACGACCACGAACACCCAGAGCAGCATGCCACCTTCGGAGACCCGCCGACTCCAGCTCACCAGGAAGTGTCCGAAGCCGCTGAGTTCGAGGGGGAACTGGCTCCGCCTGACGGGGTCGGCATCGGAGAAGGGGACAGCAACGCCAACGGCTGTGCCCAGCACGAGCAGAGCAGCCCTGAAGGCGGGCAGGACACCAGCGGCGGTGGCGGCGGCGGCAACTCGGCTGACGACGACGTCAACCGGCAGAGGAAGATCCGGAGAAGCCGGACGACGTTCACCACGTACCAGCTGCACCAGCTGGAGAGAGCGTTCGAGAAGACTCAGTACCCTGACGTGTTCACCCGGGAGGACCTCGCCTTGAGGCTGGAGCTCAGCGAAGCTAGAGTGCAGGTAGAGTGATGGTTCTTTATCTCTCTCTCTGTGTCTGTCTGTGTTGTATTTCCCTGTCTCTGTCGGTCTCTCTTTTTCTGTCTCTGTCTTTTTCTGTCTCTTAGTGTCTGTCTGTCTGTCTCTTGTATATCCTTGTCTCTGTCGGTCTCTCTTTTTCTGTCTTTATATTTGTCTCTGGTATATCCCTGTCTCTGTCTCTCTTTTTCTGTCTCTGTCTTTCTCTGTCTCTGCCTCTGTGTGTCTGTCTGTCTCTGGTATATCCCTGTCTCTGTCGGTCTCTCTTTTTCTGTCGCTGCCTTTCTCTGTCTTTATCTCTGTGTGTTTGTCTGTCTGTCTCTAGTATTTGTCTGTTTCTGTCGGTCTCTCTTTTTCTGTCTCTGTCTTTATCTCTGTGTGTTTGTCTGTCTGTCTCTTGTATTGTCTGTTTCTGTCTGTCTCTCTTTTTCCGTCTCTATCTTTTTTTCTTTTTCATTTCTTTCTTTTTCTCTATCTTCGTCTATCTGTCTGTCTCTCTTGTATTTCTCTGCCTCTGTCTGTCTCTGTCCCTCCGTCTCTCATTCTGCACGTGCGCGCGTGCGTGCCTGCATGCGTACGTGTGTGTGTGTGTGTGTGTGTGTGTGTGTGTGTGTGTGTGTGTGTGTGTGTGTGTGTGTGTGTGTGTGTGTGTGTGTGTGTTGTTTTCATTGTTGCTGCTCTAGTCTGCTCTACTGTGTCATATTTTGGTGATTCATGCTTTAAACTCTTCAAACCTGGGTTGTTGCCAGACTCGTCTACACTACTCTGTCACATTATGATGATGCATACTTTAAACTCTTCAGACCCGGGTTGTTGCTAGTCTGCACGCACACGCCGCTTCGTTTTCTCTAGCTATCTGAAAGGCGCCCTTGATATTAAGGATGATAACACAATGATGATCATGATGATCATGATGATGTCGCTTGTCTGTCGCAGTAATCGTTTTCGTAACACCTTTCTCGGTGACACGCGTGTTTGTTCCGATTGAATTAAGCTACAACTTCAGGGTTCAGGGTGACATGACAACTTCAGTAACTGAGGGGAGAAGCGAGAAGTTTTCGTCGGTTTGTAAGAAGGTTGAGTATGATTAAAGCGTTGATAGTCCCGACTCTTTAACTAGCGCCAAGTGGACGCTGCAGGCATTCTGACGACACGCTGTGATAGACTGACGCCGGTCCACGTGGGAATGTTATCGTGACGGTTTTACGTGACCAGACACTAAGTCTATCTGTGAGTCGATTATTTGACAGAGCGCGGACAGTTCACCGCTGGACAATTTATTAATCAGCAAACAGTTCACCGGACAATTCACCTTCGAAAAAGCAAACCAAAACAAAGCAGCAAGCAAACCAAAAACAAAACTAAATGAAAAAAAGAAACAAAACGAAACAAACAACAAATACAAAAACAAAAAACAAAAACAAAAACGAGAACCTAGGACACCATCAGTAACCGTCACACAGTGACCGTCTAAACTGACTTTGAGAAGGCGACCATCCACCCCCAAAAAAACACACACACACACACACACACACACACACACACACACACACACACACACACACACGCGCGCGCCCCCGCCCTAAGAAGAAGCCCCAACCCCCCAACCCCACACACCACACACACACACACCCACACACACACACCACACACACACAACCCCACACACACACACACACACACACACACCAAAACACACACCACCACCACCCCCACCACCACCACCACCACCACCACCCCCCCTCTCGCCCAAAACCAAAAGATTAAATTTCCAGAACCCTTTTTCTCAAAAAAATGCCTCAGAACATTTTTTTTTTTTTTTTTGTCATCCCAACTTTCCTCCAAAGCTGGAAAAGTCGGACGACGTTAACAGGATGCATGCTGACAGGTCGCCTCGGGCCCACAGGAAGCCCACTTGAATCCCTAAAACTCCAATTAGCTGAAAGCGAGACGAGCTGGGCCATTGTACTCGTTTCTCACCTCCCTTAGCCACGGAGGACAGCCTAGCTCTCAAAACGGGTGGGAGGTTCACACTCTCTTCGGGGTGTCTGGAATGACAGCTAATTGCTGGGACACAGGAAGAGTGAAACCAAGAGAAATAGCTCTGACGTCCGGGTCGAGGAAATGTCGTGCATTGATGTATACGTCGGCGGTTTGCACGTGCTGAATACACACAAAAAAACAAAAAACAAAAAATTAACACAAAAACACACACACACGCACATACAAAACAAAAACAACAAAAAAAAACGGAGGGGGGGGGCCCCCCCCCCCCCCCAAAAACAAAAAAAAAACAAAAAAAAGGGGAAAACCCCCACTTTTGTGTGTGTGTTTCTTTGTGTTTTTGTTTGTTTGTTTGTTTGTTTTTTGTTGGTGTGTGATCACACACACCAACGGTGACCTGTGTTTTATCTATGCGGCGCGTGTTAGGTTTATAAGTATTTAAAGTTGGAAAGAAACGGAACATAAATCTTTTATTTATTTATTTGTTTTCCCCTCTTTTTTGGTTCGTTTCTATTGGTACAGTGGTTAGCGCTCTGGTCTGACGCACAGCCATAGTCCGGGTTTGATCCCAGGTCATGGTCACAATAAATGTGATAAATATATTTATGCTCTGTTTCTGTCTTTCTGTCTGTCTCTGTCTTTCTGTTTCTGTGTGTGTGTGTGTGTGTGTGTGTGTGTGTGTGTGTGTGTGTGTGTGTGTGTGTGTGTGTGTGTGTGTGTGTGTGTCTCCACCATTAAATTAAATATAATTATGAAAAATTAAATTTGATTTCAAATCTTTCAGATCTTTCAAATCTTTCACATCCTATATTTCAGGTCCTTTTGCAAAATTCGCTCTGTCGTTATTGCCCAAGTTTACTCAGATGTCAAGGAAAATGAGCGATTATTATTATCATTTAAAAAAAAAGGTAATTTATTTTATTTTATTTTATTGATTCTTGCTATTTAACGCCCAGTGACTTACGAAATATTTTTGAGATAGATAGATAATTGGTTTTTAACGCAATTTTCTGCCCGAATAATTTCAATTACTGATACAAGTCTTTCCGTCCCCCCCCCCCCCCCCCCCTCCCCCCCCCCCCCCCCCCCTTACCCCACCCCCACCCCGCCGCTCCCCCATTTCTCTCTCTCCCTCTCTGTGTCTGTGTCTCTCTCTGTCCACACGAAGAATCAAAATAGACTTCAAATCCACTATCAGATTTTTTCTCTCTCCAATTTTATTGACTTTTTACCTAACAGCCTTTGCCTTTACTCCTAGATTACATACCTAAACCAGATTTTTGAACAATGGAAATTTCATTGGTTGTTTGTCCCTAAACCTTTTTTTTTTTTTTTTTTAAATAATTTTTATTGCTGGTCGGATTTAATTAGTTGATGATTTCATTTTGTTTCGAAAAGACCCTTTTTAACTCGGTAATTTGCCTAGTTACAAAGGGCCGTTCTGCTGACAATTTTCGCTTTTTTAGGGCATTAACACACAACAACACCAACAGCAACAGCAAAAACAAAACAAAGCGGAAAACCAACCAACAAACAAAAACCATCGTTGATCTGACCGAACACAAGATTATGGTCCATAATAATTATGCTTTGTTTAAAAAATAACGAACTAAACAAAAACAAAATCAAAAACAAAACAAAAAACAACAACAAAAACAGAAAAAGAAACCGCGGGAGAGAAAGAGAGAGAGAGAGAGAGAGAGAGAGAGAGGAGAGAGAGAGGAAGGGGAAAAAAGTTTTGTTGTTGTTGTTGTTGTTGACAGTTTTAAAAGCGGGTTTCACGAAGTCCGGTAAATAAAATCAACAATCAACACTGATTTAAAAAATATAAAAACTATCTAAAAAAATAATTTAAAAAGCGGTCAGATTCAGCACGCTAGACTTCTTCCTCACCGCAACAGCAAGGAGACAGCCCGCGCAGTGTCACCGATCTTGAAAACCACCTCAACAAGCACTTCACAGTCTTCCACTCGCCGTCTGGCGAAGTCTTGTAGCCACCCCCTCACGGCTAATTTCCGCTCAGAGGCGGTCTTCGGCTGACAAAACGAAGCACTGCATGGTAATTGTAATTGTTTCTTTTATCCGAGCTGGTCGTCTATTCTTCTCAGTCCCGATTTTCCGTAGTCAGATCTGGCGCGGCTTAGAGCCTGGGCTCCTTTTGGTCTCTCTCTCTCTCTCTCTCTCTCTCTCTCTCTCCCCCCCTCCCCACCCCCCCCCCCCCCCCCCCAAAAAAGCCTGTCCTCTCTCTCTCCTCTCTCCTCCCCCTAGTGTAGTGTCTCTTCTCTCTCTCTCCCCTCCCCCCCCCCCCAGAGATAGTTGTAGTCTCTCTCTCCCCTCCTCTCCTCCCCAGTCACTGTCTCTCTCTACCCCTCTCTCTCTCTCTCTCTCTCTCCCCCTCTCCCTCCTCAGGATATGAGTTTGTCTCTCTCTCTTCTCTCCCCCTCTCTCTCTCTCTCTCTTCTTCTCTCTCTCTTCTCTCTCGAGATGTGTAGTGTCTCTGTCTGTCTCTCTCTTCTCTGTCTT
Organism: Alviniconcha marisindica; assembly: GCA_018857735.1. Classification (NCBI taxonomy): domain Eukaryota; kingdom Metazoa; phylum Mollusca; class Gastropoda; family Provannidae; genus Alviniconcha; species Alviniconcha marisindica. Next base: position 137,448 of record JABMCL010002400.1, on the reverse strand, counting down.
CTTCTTCTGTCTGTCTTCTTTCTTCTTTCTGTCTCTCTCTCTCCTCTCCTCTCTCTCCCCTCTCTTCTCTCTCTCTCTTCTCCTCTCTCTCCAGAGCCTGGGGGGTGGGACAGAGCGAGCGAGACAGGGAGGGAGGCGGTAAGAGGAAGGGGGAAGAGGGGCAGCCATTGAAGAAGATGCACTCGTCACTGACACCTGCGATGCTGAATGGGAGACGATTAAGGGCGGGCTGAGTGAGTGAGCCTCACTTGTGACATTCGTGTTGAATTCTAACCTGCGGTTATAACAGGCAGCTCCCACCTCATTTTCAGTCCATTGCTTGGTCGTTAGCGCCTGGTGTAGTCTAAGATACGTACAGCTAGCAAACCCACCAGCCATGAAACGTTGTGTTTTTTCTCTCAGTCTATTTATGTAGGATCGTAGCTGGAATATGACCTTTTGCAAGTTGTTAAAAACAAGCTTTGCGACCCCCCCCCCCCCCCCCCTTTATATATTTTTTCTCTCTCAATTTTTTTTTATATAAAATAATTTTTATTTTTATTTTATTATTTTATTGTTTTTTTTTTGTTTTTTTGCTTGCAATATTTGACCCCACAAGCCGGTTTGGCCAAGCGGCCAGAGCTCAGGAGCTGTGTGAAAATCGAGGTGGCTGTCCTGGGCTCCCCGTTCCTAATAGTCGTTAATATTGTGGTCTCTGTGGACGTAAAGCAACATTGAACTTGACTGACTTGGCCAAGTGGTGAGGCCTTAAGTCCGTTCTTAACTGAGCGAATATTTGCTTCGCGAACATAGTTCGGGCTATTCGTCGAATACAGTTGATTCTTAATTGGGCGAACTTTTGCTTCGCGAACCTAGTTCGGGGTATTCGTCGAACTGCCAGGAAGCTATATTCGGGATCCAAAAAGCTTCGCTCAACATGTTTTGGGAATATTCGTCCAGTTGGGCGAACATTGCCTCTGACTGTCCTGTGGATGAAGAAGAAATAAAAATAAAAATGGATGACGGTGTCGATACTTCACTCGCTTCGAAGCGAATTAACCTATTTGTTGACTTGTGGGAGGCACAACCTTGTCTCTGGGACCCAGAATGACATAGTAGTTAGTTGAATTACCCTGTGAGGGATGATTAAAGTAAACTGTTTTGACCTGACTTGACTTTATCCTACATTTTGGATCATGCTGTCTGCTGTACTTCTATACGAACTGTTGACTTTATCCTACATTTTGGATCATGCTGTCTGCTGCACTTCTGCCGCAAGTTCGGACCGAAGCTTGCATCTCATTATAAATCAGTTAAGAACGAAGTATAGTTCGTTGAACTGTCCGAACGGGCTTTAGGCTGGTAAGCGGACGACGTGGGTTCGATTCCCAGCGCCTCCTCCCGAAATAAATAAATAAAAAAATAAAAAATAAAAATTATAGAGATAAAAAAAAGTTTAATGGGGCGGCCCGCTATGGACACTGTTTTGTGATTCTGCCCCTCACAGATAATGAAATATTAAAATGGCCTTCGTCGCTGCCCGTAATATTACTTAATGCACAGTCATTCTGATCGTGAACAGTGTAGCGTTAGGTAAACATCTCTCCCCCCTACCCCCCCCCCCCCTTCATCCCTTGCTCCAACCCTACCCTCACCCCCCCCCCCCCCCCCCCTTCATCCCTTGGGATCTCGTCCACGCCAGTACCTCTCCGGAGACAACTCGGCGTTAAACAAGTTTAACCAGCCAGCCAACCAACCAACAAGCCGACTTCACTTCTTGCTTCTGCTTACACGATTGAATCCGCCCGACCGCGCTTTGGCTGGGCCAATTATGTCATTAGCCTTGCGTAGATACACCGGCGCTGCGTGCGGAAGCAAACTGACAGCTCCCGTGGCTGGCTGGGTGGGTGTACACGTTGGAAAACTCGAAAGCTCGAAAGAAATTTTGTCGTTGCTGTTGTTGCAGTTTTGTAGGATGTATTATTCCACGCATTGCACACAGAAAGAAGAAGAAGAAGAAGAAGAAGAAGAAGAAGAAGAAGAAGAAGAAGAAGAAGAAGAAGAAGAAGAAGGAACAAAGATGTCTCTGTACGCGGCAGTTAGGTTTTTATGGGCCTACTTATCAGTGCTTTTATTAGTCATTAGTGTGTTATTTTTTATATTATTTTTTATTAGTAGTTTTATTTTTCTTCTGGTATATATATATATATATATATAGATTAAAACGATTTAGGATCTTTGAAGAGAAAAACAAAAATCGATGAAGACGAAGAAGAAGAAGAACGAGGAGGAGGAGGAAAGAGAGCGAGATCATCATCAACAACAACAACAACAAAAACAACTGGGAACGTCTTTAGCTCATGCGTTGGCACTCAACCACGCACACAACCGACATGCATGACCCAAGCTTCCACGCTTTGCTCGCAAAGACTCACTGAAATTGAAACGCCTCTCCGAAACAGAAGTCAGACGGACTGAGACCGAGACGGAAGGTTAGAGTCGAGCCGGCCGGAGGGTTAAACAAGGGTGATGATTAACGACACAGTTAATGGCTGCCACAGCGCAGGGCGGCTTTGGGGACCGTTTGCCCGATCAGAGGTCGGGTAGGCAGGCAATGAAGCGGGGTGTCGCGCTCGATTTTCCACCGATCTGCACCTTTAGTAACCCGGACAAATTCCCGCCAGTTAGCAACAAGAATGGCCGCCATGTCGGGCGAGTAACCGCCGCTTCATCGGCAAATTGGCGGCGTCGCAGGGGAGGTAATTAGCGAGGCCCGTGACTAAAAAGTGGGGCGAGGTTTCGTTCTTTACAAATTGGAAGGGGGAGGGCACAGACAGTTGATGCGGTTTTTCTTCTGTTACGGGCTTCCTCTCTCAGTCCTGCTTCCTTCCAGCAACCCCACATCGGTGGATTTGTGGTCTGTGACCCCACCCCTTTTTCTTTTTCTTTTATTGTTGGTCTTAATCCGGCGGATTTTGTTGTTGTTGTATATATATACATATATCTAGACCATTTGCTTCAGTCACAACTCATTCTCTATCGTCGATTCAGTCGCTGATTCTCGATTAAACGGCTCCTGAATCGGCAGCGCCTAATTCCCGTTTCAACCCACAGTCGACAGTGTCTTTCACACCGTCGTAACTGACAGGTTTCTGTGTCGTTATATTTCACTCGGGCGTTGCTCGGGGCGTTTGAAGGCAGCTTGCAGTGTAATGACCCGTTTTAAGCGTCGTTCACACGTGGCGCGCTAAATTTGCCCCCGGAATGAAGTGAAAAGGTCCATTGTCAACGAGGCCTAAGATCCCCTCATTAGATTGTTCACCTTAAAAGGCGCCAACAACATCCTGTCGAAGGAGAGTTTAACTGAGAAGCGGCGGAGGTGCTTCGGAAAGCAGTCGCTGATTTGGCATCCTAGAAACTTGATGTACAAATTTTCAGTTACACTATGGAAAGTGTGTTTTTTTTCCCCCGCAGTAGCCCAGCCCCCCTAGCCTCTCTAACCTCTCCAGACTCTAGCCTCTCTAGTATCTCTAGACTCTAGACTCTAGCCTCTCTAGTATTTCTAACCTCTAGCCTCTCTAACCTCTCTAGATTCTAGCCTCTCTAGTATCTCTAGACTCTAGCCTCTCTAGTATTTCTAGCCTCTACCTCTCTAGATTCTAGCCTCTCTAGTATCTCTAGACTCTAGCCTCTCTAGTATTTCTAACCTCTAGTCTCTCTAACCTCTCTAGATTCTAGCCTCTCTAGTATATATAGACTCTAGCCTCTCTAGTATTTCTAGCCTATAGCCTCTCTAACCTCCCTAGATTCTAGCCTCTCTAGTATATCTAGACTCTAGCCTCTCTAGTATTTCTAGCCCTCTAGCCCCTCTAACCACTCTAGATTCTAGCCTCTCTAGTATATCTAGACTCTAGCCTCTCTAGTATTTCTAGCCTATAGCCTCTCTAACCTCTCTAGATTCTAGCCTCTCTAGCATCTCAAGGCTCTAGCCTCTCTAATATCTCTGTATCTAGCCTCTAGCCTCTCTAGTCTCTCTAGCATCTCTATAATAATAATATCTAGACTCAAGCCTTTCAGAACTCTCTAGATTGTAGCCCCTCTAGTCTCTCTAGACTCTGCTTGTTGGTTTGATAATTAATCAAAATATTGAATTTTCTTTTCTTTTTTCTGTTTATTTTTGAAAAAACTTGCTAGTGGTAGTGGTGGTTGTGCTGACATATCTAGCATTCGAAACATTTTGTATTTGTTATTACTAGTTTGTAATTAGGTATTTAACACAGTCAGTCGTGTACACTTTAATAGGGGTAAAGAAAAATAATACAGGTTACAGGAATATGAAATACAACTCCAGCGGGGCAAACCAGCAAAAACAAACAACAACAGCAGCAGCAACAACTACAAAAAATCGAACCTCAACAACTTGGTGTCCTAGCAACAAAAAGCATAAACAAAACAAACAAATAAACAAACAAACAAATTGAATTAAAAAAACAAAATAAAGGAAATACATATTTTTTTAATTTGTAATTACTAGTTTGTAATTATATATTTAACGCTGCCTTCCCAGATACATCAGAACAAAACAAAATTAAGAGGCAACAGAAGCCTCCCAGCCATTAAAAAAAGAGTTTTACTCAGTTTACCTTTTCGCCACCCGAGTGGGGGAAAAAACAACAACAAAAAACAACCAACAACAACAACAAAACAAAAACAAACAAACAAAACAAAAAACAAAAACAAAACAAAATAAAAAATCATCAAATAATAAAAAATCAAACAACTGAATAATAATAATTACTTGGTGTTTTACGCCCAGTCATCCATTGCGGTTATATGAGGGCGAAAAACAAACAACTGAAGGGAACAGAACGAGAGAAAGAAAGAAAGAAAGACTTCAGTGTTCAGTTTCGGTGATGCGATTTTGTTGTGCATCTGAAACTTGCAGTGAGTGGTATGTACTCAGATTGTTCTTCCGCGGTACGAAAGTACTTCAAAGGCTCGTCGCAGAATGGGCGACTTAGCTGCGGATCGCCCCGCTAGGTGGCGCTGGGCATATTTGGGGCTTTGACAAAGCTCAGGTTAGCTGAAAATGATCTCCCCTACACTAGCCAGGTGGCGCTGGGCCTATTTGGGCAGTGCAATGCTCAAGCCAGCAAAGTCGCTCATTATACAGCCTGTTCTATTTTGGTGAGGGAATCGCGAGTGGAAAGCACATGGTGCAGACTGCAGTCCAATCAGCGTAGGCTGGTGAAACGGTCGACTTAAAGAGGTCAAAGAAGATGGCTGACTCTTCGATTCGAACTAGTCTTCTGTCTTCTGTTCTGGATCTGGATCTGTACATTGCAGGGACCATTTTTGCAATGGAGCTGGGAGAGCGCAATGCAAATATAAATTTTTTACTTAAAAAGAATAGTTTCTGTGGTTCCATTTTACAGTCCTTATTTCAAATATTTAAAAACTGGCTAAAACGCATTTCTGCTCTGACTGCCTATGATGATGATGAAGTGATGCTTAATGTCCTCAGATGTCAGTTGACATATTAGGGACAAGATTGTGACCAATGCCGAAGCACGGTGCAATAATTCTTTACGTCCACGGAAACCAGTAGGCTCGTTAGGACGGACAGTCCAGGACGTCCACCTCGACTCTCACACAGCTCCTGAACTATGGCTGCCTATGTGTGGGGGGCAGCCCCTTATAGTGCTCTGCCCACTGCTGATGAAAATGCTGTGACAGAGTCTGCTGTGACTACAATATCTTCTAGCTTGTTTCAGAAAGCCACGGTTCTAAGTAAGTAAGTAAACATGGTGCTTAACGTCAACAGAAACCGTACGGCTTATTAGGGACGGGGAGAAGGGGGGGAAGGGGGTATGGAGTGGGGGGAGGGGGCGATTATATACCTATCGCTACACTGTCACCACCAGAATGAGTTCTGCATTAAGATGGGCAGCGATGAGAGCCATTTTAATGTTTCGTAGGAGGTGATGGATAAAGTCACAAGACAGTGTCCCACAAACCACAACCTTTTTGAAGAGAAAGGAGAGCCGAAGCGGTATCGAACCGAGGTCCTTCCGCTTACCAGCCTAACGCCTTACCGCTAGGCCAAACAGGCTCACAACCACGGTTCTTACGAAGAATGAGTTCTTATACTGCTCAGTCTTGCTGTCTGGAATTTTCAAGCCACAAGAGTTTCGAATTTCTTGTCTGGCGATGGTGTTGTCACAACTGCAGTCCTTAAAGGTGGTCGGAGGTATTCTTCTTCGACTTCTGTCTGCTGGTGTCAGGAAGTTTTCTGTGGGGCATGACTTTTTTCGTTTGACTTTGTTACATAAATTCCAAATTCCCCGCCAAAGCAGCAGGGAGAAACAGTTTACCCTCGCTCTCGGAGCCTGAATCTATCACCACACAGGTCCCCAACTGATCTATCCGGGAAGAAATAGCTATATATAACATCGAAGCGAGGGCCTTTTGATTGACTTGGCGTACACATCCGGTCAGTCTAGCGCCAAGCGAGGGGCGAGAAAAAGTGGGGCTTCTTCACGCGGTGTGCAACCCGCGAAACCAACGCATGGCCAACCGCAGCGTGTCACTGACTGAACCAGGGATGGCAAAGCCCCGTGAGGCTTCGACTTCAGAGTTGTTTCGCTTGGCGGGGTTGTCTGAGAAGACATGGGGTACCTCGGCCTTTTTGGGTGGGACGGTGGGAGGGGTAGGGGTGGGCGCGATATGCCAGGAGGAGGGGGAAGAGGGAAAGTATGATCTTCAAAATAATCTTGCATTTAAGGTGGACAACGGTAAATCAGTCATTTCAATGTTTAATGAATTGTAGGCGGGGAGGAGGGGGTGGGGGTGGGGGGGGGGGGGGGGGGGGGGGGGGGGGGTGACGACAACTATACCGTGTGCACGAACCACAACTTTTGAAGATGGAAGTGATCCAAAGCGGATCGAACCGAGGTCCTTTTGCTTAACAGCATAGCACCTAACCGCCAGTCCAAACCGGCACAGCAATTTTATATGATGATAATGATGTTCATTTTTAAAGCGCATGATTCCATTTGCTTGAATGCTTAACGCACTAAAAACAACAAAACAAACAAACAGAAACAACAACAACAACAACAGCAAAAACCAAAACAACAACAACCCCAACTACAAAAACGAGAGAGAACAGCGGAACGTGTCTGTATATTTTGAGGATGTAACAGTTTTTTTTGTTTTTGTTTTTTTGTTTTTTTTTCTTGTTTCTTATTTCTAGTTTAGTTTTTTTTACGAACAGGAATATAATAAAAGAGGAGAAGCAAGTGTTTTTTTGTTTGTTTTTTAATTAGGCACGAAGCCATGACTCTTCTTAGCCTACTGAATTAAACCGCATGGATAGGCGCGAGTAGCTGATGAGGTGGACTGCTGACCGATGAACCGAGAAAGAGCAAAAAGTAAAACGATGTTTTCCTTTCCTAACCAAATACAAGCTAGCCCCTTTTCTCCATATTGACTGACGCGATTACTGAGCCGCTCCGACCCGACTCCTCCTAGCTGTTTAAGCGTTAGATTTCACTTTTGGAGGCTGAACAATTTCATTAGTACCTTCAGCAACATTTTTCCGTTTAGTCAGTCCTTGTCTGTTCCGGGACCTCGAGCAAGTTCTGGCCCTGGGCAAGGAGATAGATGTGTGTGTGTGTGTGTGTGTGTGTGTGTGTGTGTGTGTGTGTGTGTGTGTGTGTGTGTGTGTGTGTGTGTGTGTGTGTGGGGGGGGGGGGGGGGGGGGGTGAGGGGGAGGGGCAGGGGGGTTTGTATCTCTGTGTAAATACCTGTACATGACAACAACAAAAGTGAAGGCAGAGGAGGTTTCAAGCGAAAAGAAACATTGACATTTCCCCAAACAACCCGTTCCTTTCTCGAGTGACAGTGTTACTCTCACTTAACTCATTCCCTGCGCTGAGGCCGTATGACGTCATCGTAAGAGTTTTCCCGTTTACTCATGTGACACGTAGTGTGACACCCTGTTTGAGTTCCAACATTTTGGGCAAACCCCACGTGGAGCAGGTGTCGAGTAAATACTTAGTGTCTCTGGTTTTCTTAAGACTCTTTTTCATACCATTTTTTAAAAAACTACAACACAGCAGTACAAATTCCACACACAGGGAAAAAGACTAAGAGTCAGTCCAAGACTTGTTCACTTCGAAGTCATTAACTGTGTGTGTGCATGCGTCAGGACGTCTGCTAAGGGCGATAACTTACCAACGGGTGGGAGATGTGTGTACCTAATGATTTTTGTTTGAGAGTTTTTATGTTTTGGTTTGTCAGAGAAAATATTATTCCAGGTAATTTTGGGTTTGCTAGCTACTAGCATTAGATCATTCCTTTAGCGTATGCAGATTGAGAAAAAGGGGTGTAGGTCTAAGTGTGTGTGTGTGTGTGTGTGTGTGTGTGTGTGTGTGTGTGTGTGTGTGTGTGTGTGTGTGTGTGTGTGTGTGTTTCATGACTTTGGACTATTGAGATATGTGCAACTGAGTTCTTCGTTGCGCGTTAATGTATAACACCGAACGACGGCTTTAATTTTCCGCTGGGATGAATAAAGTATATTGTTGCTTTTGTTATTGCCCGAACAGTTCCTGCGAATAGGGCAGTAAGTAAACATGGTGCTTAACGTCCACAGAAACCATAAACTTATTAGGGACGGGGAGAACGGGAGGGGGGGGGGGGGGGGGATGGGGACGTGGGGGAAGTGAGAGATTATGTACCTGTCGTACACTGTCATCACCAGAATGGCTCCTGCATTAAGATGGATAGCGATGAGAGCGATGTTTCATTAATTGTGAGGGACGAAGTCACAAGACAGTGTCCACAAACCACAACCTTTCTGAACAGAAAGGAGAGCCAAAGCGGATTCGAACCGAGGTCCCTCTGCTTACCAGCCTAACGCCTTACCGCTAGGCCAAACCGACTAACTTTGGATAGGGCCTGTTCAGTTCGAACTAATAGAACCTATCGCCCGATTGGTTCCTGCGGATAGGGCCTTTTCAGTTCGAACTAATGTAACCTATTGCCCGATTAGTTCCTGAAGATAGGGCCTGTTCAGTTCGAACTAATGTAACCTATTGCCCGATTAGTTCCTGTGGATAGCCCCCCTTGCCTGCTTAGACCAACACGACAGCTTGGTGTTTAAACAAATCAGCACCTAATGACAACTTCTCGTCCTCAACCTGTCAGCGGTCCCCCTCTTGTGCAGCTGGCCAAGTTTGTCAATTGTTGACGCTGGGAGCGAAAACAACAGTGGGGGGGCCCAGCCATTGTTCCTACAACCACTCTTCTTGACACGGGCGAATCACTCAGACCCTCCTGTTTTGATCTTCTTGTTCCCCCCCCCCCGCCCCCAACTCCCTTCCTCCACCCCCACCCCCCTCTTCTTCGTCTTCTCCAGAGCACAGGCACATTCGAATGTAAGGGAGAGGGAGACTTATTTGTTCACCACGAACTTAGTAGTACAGGACTCAGAGCTCTAACGGACACTTATCTGTTCACTACGAACTTAGTAAATAGGACTCAGAGCTCTAAGGGAGACTTATCTGTTCACTATCAAATTAGTAGATAGGACACAGAGCTATAAGGGAGACTTATCTGTTCACCACGAACTTAGTGGATAGGACTCAGAGCTCTAACGGACACTTATCTGTTCACCACGAACTTAGTAGACAGGACTCAGAGCTCTAACGGACACTTATCTGTTCACCACGAACTTAGTAATAGGACTCAGAGCTCTAAGGGAGCTTATCTGTTCACACAAATTAGTAGAAGGACACAGAGCTTAAGGGAACTTATCTGTTCACCACGAACTTAGTGATAGGACTCAGAGCTCTAAGGGAGACTTATCTGTTCACTATCAAATTAGTAGATAGGACACAGAGCTATAAGGGAGACTTATCTGTTCACCATGAACTTAGTGGATAGGACTCAGAGCTCTAAGGGAGACTTATCTGTTCACTACGAACTTAGTAGATAGGACTCAGAGCTCTAACGGACACTTATCTGTTCACTACGAAATTAGTAGATAGGACTCAGAGCTTAGGAGCTGTGTGAAAAGTAGAGGTGGCCATTCTTCTTCTCCAGATGTTACTTTACGTCCACAGCAACCGTAAGGCTTATTAGGGACGGGGAGTCCAGGATGGCCACCTCAACTTTCACACAGTTCTTGAGCTCTGTGGCTGTCTTGTGTGACCATATTGCTTTACGTCCACAGAAGCCAGGATACTTATTAGGGACCGTTGTGGCTGTTTAAGTAAACATGGTGCTTAACGTCCACAGAAACCGTACGGCTTATTAGGGACGGGGAGAAGGGGGGGGGGGGGGGGGTATGGAGGTGGGGGTAGAGGGAGATTATATACCTATCGCTACACTGTCAACACCAGAATGACTTCTGCATTAAGATGGGCAGCGATGAGAGCCATTTTAATGTTTCAGTAGGAAGTGATGGACAAAGTCACAAGACAGTGTCCACAAACCACAACCTTTTTGAAGAGAAAGGAGAGCCGAAGCGGTATTGAACAGAGGTCCTTCCGCTTACCAGCCTAACGCCTTACCGCTAGGCCAAACCGGCTCACAGGCTGTCTTGGCTGCCCTGTCCCTTATAAGCCTTGTGGTCTCTGTGGATGTAGAACAACACTGAACTAGTCGAACATTATAGTGAGATGTCTTCTTTACTTTCTTGGTGCTTTACGTCCACGGAGGCGAGATGGCCTATTAGGGACGGGGACAGAGTGGGAAGGGGACACAGAGTGAAGGCTCGACCGCGGAAACCGCCCGAAAAAGACCGGAGAGACCGTGGACCGCCGCCAGACAATGGAAGTGTTAAGGCGGTGTCCCCTCGCCATTGCCCAGCGACTTGTGCACTGCGCAATTGCTGTTTCAACTGCTGTGCTTGGCAGAGTCACAAAGACAATGTCCGTTGCACTGCTGTTGACAAACAACTTGGACAACTCAAGCAAAGGAAGTCCAGCTTTCTTAGCCCAGCTCCACCTCCCTACTCATGGTCTCTTCTGGGCTAAGTTGAGGGTCCAGCTCCACCTCCCTCCTCTAAGATCTCTTGATCTTCTGATCTCGCCTGGAACCCCGGAGATGTCTTGGCTGCCCTGTCCCTTATAAGCCTTGTGGTCTCTGTGGATGTAGAGCAACACTGAACTAGTCGAACATCATAATGAGATGTTTTGGCCTGACGATAAGGGCCTTACGACTTTTGGCCTTACAGTTGGTATGCAAGTAGACGGGTTCGGGTTCGATTCTGCTTAAGTTAACCTTTCTGTCGGAAATGTGTGGCGGATGACGAAATGAACGAATGAAAGATTAAATCGCAAAGCGATCAAGGGAAGGTCTGATTCTCAAAATGAGCGGAAGTTTTGAAGTACAAACAAGTAAGTGAGTAACTTGGGTTTTTATGCCCAGTCAATCAGGACGGTTATATCAGGGCGAATCTGAATTATAAAAAGAGCCAGTGGCGGTCTGAGTCACAAAATGAACAACTGAAGGTCTGCCTGTATCAAAAATGAGCAAGCGAAGGTTTGCATTACAAAATGAGCAAGTGGAGGTCTGTATCACAAAAAAATAATGAGCGAGGTCTGTATCACAAAATGAGCGAGTGGAGCTCTGTATCACAAAATGAGCGAGTGGAGCTCTGTATTACAAAATGAGCAAGTGGAGATCTGTATCACAAAACTGTAATGAGCGAGCCGCGAAGAACTGTATCACAAAATGAGCGAGCGAAGGCCTGTATCATAAAATGAGCGAGCGAAGGCCTGTATCACAAAATGAGCGAGCGAAGGTCTGTATCACAAATGAGCAAGTGGAGGTCTGTATTACAAAATGAACGACTGAAGGTCTGTATCACAAAATGAGCGAGTGAAGGTCAAAATCACAAACCGACCAGTAAGCAGTCAACACCAGAGAGAATTCCATCGAGAGAACGATAAAAAAAATTTTTTATTGGATACTGTGTTTCTCTTGAGAACGATTTCTATTGGATACTGTATTTCAAATTCCGTTTTGGCCAGTTGTTGTTGTTGTCCACAGACCACAACTTTCGAAGAGAAAGGAGAGCCGAAGCGAAATCGAACCGAGGTCCTTCTGCTTACCAGCCTTAGCGTACCGCTAGTCCAAAACCCGCTCACACGCAACGCCCATCAATTTTACATCGATGCCTCGCGGTGACGTAGATTATTATGAGAATGGCGACGAAATTCATTTAGCTAATAATGTATTGTCCATACTGGAAGGACGTGGCATGAACTATATGACTAGCTCAAAATAAGCAACACTGAACACATAACAGGAAGAAGCCAGACATTCGTGGCTAGGCTAGAGAACGTTGCCCCCCCACCCCCCTCACGCCCCCACCCCCACCCCCACCCCCCTGCACCCCCTCCCCGCCCCTACAACCACCCACCTCAACAAATTAGCCGTTAATCTGGACAGTTTCTTTCCGCCAGAAACTGTTACGAACGCAAAGTAAGCAGGGGGTATTGTCTGAAGAACACGGGCGAATAGAATAGGCTATATCGACCAATCAGCGCTAGCAATCGACGAGTCTTGCCTCTTCAGTCATGTCAGTCGGATGCCCCACTGCGGCGCGAGTAGCCTACGAGACAAGCCAGGGACTCTCTTAGTCTTTCGCATAGTTCAGGAGCTGTGTGAGAGTCGAGGTGGCCGTCCTGGGCTGTCCGTCCTAACGAGCCTTCCGGTTTTCGTGGACGTAAAGCTATACTGAACCATGCTTCGACACTGGTCTCAGCTTGTCCCTGATATGTCAACCGACATCTGAGGACATTAAGCAACACTACCTACCTACCTTAGTCTTTCGAACAATTCCGAAGCGTGTCAATCTCCACGACGCACCATATCACACACAAACATCTGGGGTAATTCTAGCTACACTAACAAACGGGTCTCAGTGGCAAAGTGGAGCTATATATAAGATACACACACGCTCTGTCACTTCTTGTTATAATTATATAAGGCCTAGCGACTGTGACACTTATTGGCTATTTTGTCCTCTTGTTTTGTCAGTCTGCAAATCTTTGCCAGTTAGTTTTAGGCCGGAAAATCGCCCTGTGGGGGGAGACAAAAATAAAATGCTGCGAAGAACTGTAGTCGAGGATTATTGCGAGCGAGCGATGTGATCGGAAGTCAGCGGGAGGTGGTGTGTGTCTTTGACTGTTTGTGTCGTTTCCTAACAAAGCATGCAACAATTAAGTCTGTGCGTCATGGGAGACTCGTGAAACTACCCCCCCCCCCCCCCCCCCACCCTCCGCCACACAATTACTTAACAACAACAACAGCAAAAGGGGCGGGGAGAGGGAGGGGGTTTATCTAATGTTCGCTTTGCCGGTTCAGTCAACTTAATTTTTTTCACAGGTTTCTTCAGAAAGTTCGCCCTGATACATCCGTACCGGCTGACTGGGCGTAAAAGACCGACTTACTTACTCTTGAGAAATAAAGTGACGTGTGTGACAGCTAATGAATCAGACTCTCGTCTGTGACTGTCCGAAAGACATTCACTGTTGACAGGATGTTATGAAATTATTATTATTATTATTATCATCATTAGAGTAACAAATTGTTTTGCTCTTTTATGAGTAAACAAAGTAATAGTTTTTAAATATATATATTTGCTTGGTTTTGTTTTGGTGTGTGTGTGTGTGTGTGTGTGTGTGTGTGTGGTGTGTGTGTGTGTGTGTGTGTGTGTGTGGTGTGTGTTTCATTTTTTTGCAAATGAACATTTCCAGACACTGTAATTAAAAAAATAAAAATAAAAATTAAAAGAAGAGAGTTTTCAAATACACAGGTTGTACAGAGCTGGACAGTACACACGGACACACGATAGTCCAATCAGATCCCCCCCCCCCCCCCCCCCCCCCCCCCCCCCCCCCCCTTTATTACCCGTATTACATGCACCGACTGTGTTTTGCTAGGAAACTGTGTTGCGAGATGGTTCTCCTTTGATGGAACACGTGAAAACAAAGTTCACCGTTAGCATTCGGAGAGAATGAAATGCGCACATTGCCAAGCGGCGTTCACTCTGACCTTTTTGTGTGGGTTGATGTATTCTAATAATCTGGCGAGCTTTCACTGACTTTGACGCGAGGGTTTTTATTTGTGGAGATTCTGAAATGGAATCATACTCCCGTAACCCAGTTTTAGAATAACGTAAAAGATCTCTGGTACGAGCAAAAATCTGTAAGATTTATCGTATTTTTATCTTTCAAGTTAGATGCCACAGGGTGGGTTTTTTCGGCTTAAAACAGACCAGATGTTTAATTTTATTTATCGTTTTTAATGCGTGTTTTGCAAAAAATCTCTTCTTCTTTTTTTCTTTGATTTAAGCTCTAAAATAGAAAAGCCGGGAAGATATCGGTATCGTAGACAATGCTCTTGGCAGTTTTTTTTTCTTTTCTGTTCTTTCATTGGAACGAAGGTTTGTTAGGGTTCCTGGTCTTCTCGACGCATGGGTCTGATGCCAGATTACAGCTTCCTGTTTCCCGCTGAGCAATCGGGTTTGCGGAGGGCTGCGGTCTTATCGCCTTAACTGATTAAGGCGCGCGCAGCTAGACAGGACCACCACGTGTCTTCCCGCTCTGGCTCTTCTCGTCTTCTCTTCCTCCTGTTCCTCCTTCCTTTCTCTTTAACTTCTCCTCTCTCTTGGTAGAGTTACACGGCAGTTGTATCGTCGCAGCTGACGTTAGCAAGCCTACATGTTCAGGGTTAGTCGGCAACATTAACTATTACAGATAATTTAGAAGGAAAAGAAAAAAAGAAAAAGAGAAAAAAAGAAGAGAGAGAGAGAGAGAGAGAGAGAGAGAAGAGAGAGAGAGAGAGAGAGAGAGAGAGAGAGAGAATAATAATAACAACAACAACAAAAATAAACAAACAAACAAACGAACAAAAAACAAAAGTTGTAACAACAACAACAAAGAAAAGCGACTGAAGTGAATTTTCCTTTTTTTTTTTTTTTTTTGCCAGACCAGTACAACAGCGAACACCCTCAGTTATAGGCGCCAGAATAATCGACACTTTGATTGTGGGCCCTATGAGAAGAAGAAGAAGAAGAAGAAGAAGAAGAAGAAGAAGAAGTTGCCATGGTCTGGTTGTCATCCGTCGTGCCTTCAGACTACATACACACTTGCAACTGCCACCCCTAGCCAGTGGCCACCCCTCTCCCAACCCCAACCCACCGTCTTCGCTATCTTTGTCCCCCCCCCCCCCCCCCCCCCCCCCCCCGCCCCCCCTACCCCCCCCCCCCCCCACCCCCACATTTTTTATTTGGTTTTACAAAACTGAACAAAACTTGAGTACGGCCGAACAGCCAGCAACAATTAACGGAAGCTAGTTAGTGGGTATACTTGAGAAGATAGATTTTCATTTATCTGAAACAGAAATAGGCCCAGAACGCTCGTGCTGAATCACACAAACACAAGGGAGTCTGTCTGTTAGTCTGTCTGTCTGTCTGTCTTTGTGTCTGTCTCTGTCTCTCTGTTTCTGTCTCTGTCTCCCTCTCTCTCTCTCTCTTTCTCTCTCTCTCTGTCTGTCTCTCTCTCTTGTCTCTCTTTTCCTTCCTCCGCCCCGCTCTCTCGCTCCATCTCTCCTCCTCTCTCCTCGATCCACCACCGTAGCGGTAGCCCAGCCAGAGAAAATTGATTGAAAAATAAGTCGGCAGCACACACACACACACACACACACACACACACACACACACACACACACACACACACACACAGTCACACACTCACTCACACACACACACATCACCACACACACACACACACACACACACACACACACACACACACACACACACACACACACACACATCACACACACACACACACACATACACACACACACACACACACACAACACACACACACAACACACACACACACAACACACACACACACACACACACACACACACACACACACACACACACACACAGTCACTCACTCACTCACTTACACAAACACACACACACACACACACACACACACACACACACACACACACACACACACACACACACACACACACACCAAAACACACACACACACACACACACACACACACACACCACACACACTCACACACACACACACACACACACACACACATTGAAGGCAGGACCAGGGCCAGAGTGGAAAGCGATTGCTTCTTGTAATCCGTTCACGAAGTCACCATGTGGCCAGCAGCCAGAGCCAGGGGCAACGAGCCCGAATCTCCGCCAGAAGATTGAGTTTAGCTGCCACCCAACAGCCTAATTTGGGCTAAGAGATTTCATTCAGCCCGCGCCATTCTGCGTCTAACAGCCTTCATCGAATTCCTACTGTTTCAACAAGGTCCCATGTCGCGGCGGCTAAGCGCTCCCGATCCGATTTTGTCTAACTGGTGCGAAATTGACCATATGAGTCCCCTCCCGTTCTAAGTTTACCGTCTTTTTCCTTCTCTCTTTTTTTCTTCTGAGTTTTTGTTCTTTTTTTTTTGTTTTTCCTAAGTTTTTTTTTATAGTTTTTTTTAGGGGCGGGGGTGCGTGTGGGTGGGATGTCCTTGGAAGACTTTCGTTTCGTTCCGTTTAATCCGTGGCTGTCATAATGGCGTATAGTATTTTGTGTCTTTAGCGTCTCGCGTCAGGATATTTTTTTTTTTTTTTTTCTTTTTCTTTTCCAGTAATAGTTTGAGACAATGGACATCGATGAGAAATCATATAATTTATATCTTTTTTGACCAAGCAGTATTTGAAAGAAACTTTTTCTGCAATGTGCGCGCGGGCGCGCGTGTGTGTGTGTGTGTGTGTGTGTGTGTGTGTGTGTTGTGTGTGTGTGTGTGTGTGTGTGTGTGTGTGTGTGTGTGTGTGTGTTGCAAAATGATACCTCCCAGCGTTTTAATCCAACATTGGCAAAACTTAGAGCATAGGTTCGCGTTGGTAAATATGGCATGAAACTGAGAATGCACTGGCTTGATTTTTTATTTGCCCACACGATTCGTCATTAAAAAACGCAGAGATGCGTATTCTGCTTCTGTGTATTTGCTTTTGTGTACAATAGCTGTTTGTTATTTGGAGAAAGAAATACACACACACACACACACACACACACACACACACACACACACACACACACACACACACACACACACACACACACACACTCACTCACTCACTCACTCACTCACTCACTCACTCACTCACCTCCTCACTCGCTCACTCACTCACTCACTCACTCACTCGCAAAACAAAACCGAAACCAGAACAACAACAATAACAACACCTAAACACAGATCTTTGCCGAAAACCTAACCGCACAGTGTTTAAGGTGTTATTTCTTAACAGTTCGAACGTTTTGACCTTGACACTAATCTTAGATGAATTTGACTGGCGAAATCGACTGGAAACGTCATTTCCGTTCTCGGTAATATGATTCTATAAATAACCCC
>JABMCL010002400.1:115000-117500 GCA_018857735.1 Alviniconcha marisindica | reverse complement strand
ACATACACACACACACGCACGCACGCACGCACGCACGCACGCACGCACGCACGCACGCACGCACGCACACACACACACACACACACACACAATCAAGTCAACTTTAAAATCCTGTTCAAGGTTGTCGGCGCGAAGCCTGTGAACGTTCGCTTTGCCATAAGCGCAATAGCTGAAGAAGAGCTCTTGATGGCAGTGGTTGTCAGAATTTGTCAAGGTTCGCATCGCTCTGATTCAACAGTTGAAGAAGAGCTTTTGATGACATTGTGATCAAAAACCTGTGAGGGTTCGCTCGGCTCTGTTGTCGTTGTGCCTCAATTGACCGTTGATGCGAGTTTCCTTTTAAACGCAGTTTTATTACGCATACGGCGGACTGTGCCACAGAAAAAACCTGGACTGGACAACGCGAAATGTTAACCTTATAAAAGGCCATCTGTAAAAGTTGACGTATTTAAAGCATTGCCCAGTTGATGCGAGTGACTTTACACCTTGAAGCTAGCTAGCTAGCTAGGCGTGATATTGACGAATTGCAGCTAAATAGACCGAGGAAAGACAGGGGCAAAGTCTGTAGCTCTAGTTCTCTAAGTCAGGACTGCCGCGCACATTTTTCTTCGGGTCAAGCATGAGTGGATGACTTGTCAGGATCCTGGTACCCGAGTTGTGGAGATCGTGTGCCAAGACAGTAGGAACACGGCCAAGACTCAACGAGTTGGGACACGTTCCGAAAACGATGTTCAGCGAGTGTTTATGTATGCAGTTATGGACGATATATTTTTAATGGGTTACTGGCCATTAAAAAGACTCAGAATGCATGCAGTCATGCACGATCTAGTTTTAATGGGTTACTTGCCATTGAAAAGATTCAGCATGCAGTCATGCACGATCTGTTTTAATGGGTTACTTGCCATTAAAAAGATTCAGCATACAGTCATGCACGATCTGCTTTAATGGGTTACTTGCCGTTGAAGTGGTTCAACATGCAGTCATGCATGATCTGTTTTTAATGGGTTACTTGCCATTAAAAAGATTCAGTACACAGTCATGCACAATCTGTTTTTAATGGACTATTTGATGTTGTAATGTTTCAGCGTGCATGCAGTCATGTACGGTCCTTTTTAATGGGATACTTTCCATTGAAAAGATTCAGCATGCAATCATGCACGATTGATTTTTAATGAGTTACTTGCCGTTAAAATAATTCAGCACGCATGCAGTCATGCGCGATCATTTCTTCAGCATGCATTCATACACGATCTGTTTTTAAATGGGTTACTTGCCATTGAAAAGATTTAGCATGCAGTCATGCATGATTGATTTTTAATGGGTTACTTGCCATTGAAAAGATTCAGTATGCATTCATGCACGGTCTATTTTTAATGGGTTAATTGCCATTGAAAAGATTCAGCATGCATTCATGCACGGTCTATTTTTAATGGGTTACTTGTACAGTCATAGTATGGTTACTTGCCTTTGAAAAAGATTCTACATGCAGTCATGCACGATCTGTTTCTAATGGGTTGCTCACCATTAAAAACAAGCTAGCTTGCCCCCACCTTAATTCAGAAAGGTGGGCCTGATAAACAGGGGACAAAAGTGACGGGCTTTGTTGGCGACATTGGTGGGAGGCAGTGATAGGCCTGTGAACAATGCTGAGTGCTGGTAGATGTGTATGTTGCACTGCGTGTGTTCCGGGATTAACCTGCGTACCGTGTCCTATTGTTAGCATTCGGATGCGACTTTGGCTCTTAACTTTAGCCGTTGAAGTGTTCCCCCCCCCCCCTCTTTCCCCATTGTGTGTGTGTGTGTGTGTGTGTGTGTGTGTGTGTGTGTGTGTGTGTTGTGTGTGTATGTGTTGTGTGTTGTGTGTGTGTGTGTGTTGTGTGTGTGTGTGTGTGTGTGTGTGTGTGTGTGTGTGAGAGAGAGAGAGAGAGAGAGAGAGAGAGAGAGAGAGAGAGAGAGAGAGAGAGAGACGAGACAGAGACAGACAGACAGACAGACAGACAGACAGACAGACAGACAGACAGACAGAGAAAGAGACAGAGAGGCATGAAAGCAGGCAGACAGACGGGCAAGCAGACAGACAGACAGACAGGCAGACAGACAGAGACTACATTGTATGCATGGGTGAGAATTAGCACAAATTTAAAAAAATCATTTCTTATCATTACGTATACCTGATCGCCATTTGTTTCGTATTTATAAATGATGATTTGCTTGTCCTGCTTCATTCGCCTCTTCATCTAATCATTGCACGTTGATTCATAGTACTTTTTACATTTGGAATTCATTTAAAGCGTCGGCTCGGGTCATCCAGTAATCTGTCATTCAACGGTGATCATTAAAGAAAATGCAGAAAAATAAATAAAAAATAAATAAAGGAAGCCCAGAGCGCTTGAACAGAATCAGCAGTCAAAGTACAGAATCAGCAGTCAAAGTACAGAATCAGCAGACAAAGTACAGAATCAGCAGTCAAAGTACAGTCTCCCTCACTGCCGGATATGAC
>JABMCL010002400.1:107500-110000 GCA_018857735.1 Alviniconcha marisindica | reverse complement strand
GGCTCAATAAGGCTAACGAGCCAATGACAAGCGCGCGGACCCTGGAGGACAGCGCGCGGAGTGGCCGAGAGAGCGGAGGCAGCAGAAAGTGGAAAATTTGCCCCAAATTGATATCGAACTCTGATTTGCTGCCTCAGATATATAATATTGGTGCTGGCGGCGGCTAAATGATCACGACCGATGGGGTTTTGTTAGTTCAGTTTCAGGGCTCTGGCCGCTTATTCGTGTGTCCTCCGAACCCGGACCAAAGATTACTGCTGCTGTTGTGTTGCTTAATGTCCTCGGATGTCGGTTGATATATTAGGGACAAGCTGAGACCAATGCCGAAGCATGGTTCGATATAGCTTTACGTCCATGGAAACCAGCAAGCTAGTTAGGACGGACAGCCGAGGACGGCCACCTCGACTCTCACACAGCTCCTGAACTATGTGTGACCAAAGATTAATTAAGCTGTCAGATCTTGACAGTAACCAGTCAGACCATCGACGAAAAGGACCAATTACCGCTTTGGTTTAAGCGTGTTGCTATTCAGGGCTGATTGTCAGAATTGTCCAAAAATGCGTGGCCGGAAATATATCACGATACACTATTGACGAATTTTCATTTTCACACCAGTCACACAAGAGAACAACGGTTCACAGAAGAATATCCGGCTTCAACACAACAGCTATTACAAGCTGAAGTTAGTTGTTGTTGCAGTAAACAAAGAAACAAATAAAACAATAAACCGATAATAACAAAACGAAAAAAAGCAAAAGAAAAAAGAAAAAAGAAAAAAGAAAAAAAAGCAGCAACAACGACAAAAAACAAACAAACAAACAAACAAACAAGCAAAACAGTAGCAACAACAAAACATATGCGCAGAAAAATAGAGACAACTTTGTCGCTGTTGCTGCGACAGGTTTACTTTCGCAGTTGAAATTTTGCAACGAGCAAATCAACACCACAGCCACAATTGACAATTTTTCTCTTTCTGCAGCTGGAAAAATTGAAGCAAATTAACAGCTATACGAAAGCAATATACCTGTGGTTGGCCCTTTTGCTGCGGCATATATTTGGCACTAAAAAAAAAGAAGAAAAGAGAGAGAGAGAGAGAGAGAGAGAGAGAGAGAGAGAGAGAGAGAGAGAGAGAGAGAGAGAGAGAAGAAAAAAAGAAGAAAAGAAGAAAGAAGAAGAAGAAGAAGAAGAAGAAGAAGAAGAAAAGAAAAGAAAAGAAGAAGAAGAAGAAGAAGAAGAAGAAGAAATAAATAAAAATGAGGTAGTTTAATCTTTGTAGCAGCAAAACTGCCTCCTATTTTGCTGTTCCCCCAGAAAAAAGGAGAGAGAGAGAGAAGGAGAGAGAGGGAGGGAGGGAGGGAGAGAGAGAGAGAGAGAGGAGGAGGAGAGAGAGAAGGGGAGAGAAGAGAGAGAGAGAGAGAGAGAGAGAGAGAGAGAGAGAGAGAGAGAGAGAGAGAGAGAGAGAGAGAGAGAGGAAAAGG
Organism: Alviniconcha marisindica; assembly: GCA_018857735.1. Lineage (NCBI taxonomy): Eukaryota > Metazoa > Mollusca > Gastropoda > Provannidae > Alviniconcha > Alviniconcha marisindica. Next base: position 108,522 of record JABMCL010002400.1, on the reverse strand, counting down.
TTGTAGTCAGAAAGCGCAATTTCTAACTGCAAATGTGTAGTTTCGCCGCGACAAATATGTGCAGCTGCAACAGTAAAATTAGTTTTGATTTATGGCCACTGTCTTTTGACTTTGCCCCTCGCAATGGATAACTAAAACACTAAAATAGCACTCATCGTTCCCGATCTCTTGATGGAGAAATTCTAGTACTGACTAAGTAGCCTTAGGTATAGTCTGCCCCCCCACGCCCCATACCCCGTACACTCCCCCATCTCCAGGCACCACCCCCCCCTCCCCCGCCTCCCCCCACACACCTCTCGGGATCTCGGGCCTTTGCCGGGACGTCTCTGGGGACAACTCAGTGTCAAACAAATCTAACGAGCGAACGAATGAACGAACATCCTCTCCGGCCGCTCACAGGACGCAGCGATCAGTGGGTCGTCAGTGATAATCACAGCTGTTGCAGTATACTGTAAACAGTCAGTGATGTCATCTCCTGCTGAGCAGAGAATCGTCGGTGACATCAGCTCCTGCTGAACAGTGAACCGTCAGTGACATCAGCTCTTGCTGAACAGTAAACCGTCAGTGACATCAGCTCTTCCTGAACATTGAAACGTCAGTGACATCAGCTCTTCCTAAACAGTAAAGCGTCAGTGACATCAGCTCTTGCTGAACAGTAAACCGTCAGTGACATCAACTCCTGCTGAACAGTAAAACGTCAGTGACATCAGCTCCTGCTGAACAGTAAAACGTCAGTGACATCAGCTCCTGCTGAACAGTAGAGCGTCAGTGACATCAACTCCTGCTGAACAGTAAACGTCAGTGACATCAGCTCCTGCTGAACAGTAGAGCGTCAGTGACATCAACTCCTGCTGAACAGTAAACCGTCAGTGACATCAGCTCCTGCTGAACAGTAGAAACGTCAGTGACATCAACTCCTGCTGAACAGTAAATCGTCAGTGACATCAGCTCTCTGCTGAACAGAAATCGTCAGTGACATCAACTCCTCTGAACAGTAGAACGTCAGTGAACAGCTTCGAACA
>JABMCL010002400.1:75000-90000 GCA_018857735.1 Alviniconcha marisindica | reverse complement strand
TCAGAATCATCGAGAACAAGTATGAAGAACAACAAAAATACTTGTCAGAAAGCGTCGAGAACAAGGAAAACAACAACAAAGACACTCGTGAGAAAGCGTCGAGAACAAGGAAAACAACAACAAAAATACTTGTCAGAAAGCGTCGAGAACTAAAGAAAACAACAACAAAGATACTTGTCAGAAAGCGTCGAGAACAAAGGAAAACAACAACAAAATACTTGTCAGAAAGCGTCGAGAACAAAGAAAACAACAACAAAGACACTCGTGAGAAAGCGTCGAGAACAAAGAAAACAACAACAAAGATACTTGTCAGAAAGCGTCAGAACAAAGAAAACAACAACAAAATACTTGTAGAAAGCGTCGAGAACAAGGAAAACAACAACAAAGACACTCGTAGAAAGCGTCGAGAACAAAGAAAACAACAACAAAGACACTCGTGAGAAAGCGTCGAGAACAAGAAAACAACAACAAAGAACTTGTCAGAAAGCGTCGAGAACAAAGAAAACACAACAAAGATACTTGTCAGAAAGCGTCGAGAACAAAGAAAACAACAACAAAGATACTTGTCAAAAACGTCGAGAACAAGGAAAACACAACAAAGACACTCGTGAGAAAGCGTCGAGAACAAAGAAAACAACAACAAAAACTGTGAAAACGTGAGAACAAAGAAAACAACAACAAAGATACTTGTCAGAAAGCGTCGAGAACAACAGAAAACAAAACAAAGATACTTGTCAGAAACGTCGAGAACAAAGAAAACAGCAACAAAGATACTTGTCAGAAAGCGTCGAGAACAAAGAAAACAACAACAAAGATACTTGTCAAAAAGCGTCGAGAACGAAGAAAACAACAACAAAGATACTTGTCAAAACGTCGAGAACAAAGAAAAAACAAACAAAGATATTTAACAGAAAGCGTCAGAAAAAGAAACAACAACAAAGATACTTGTCAAAAAGCGTCGAGAACAAAGAAAACAACAACAAAGATACTTGTCAGAAAGCGTCGAGAACAAAGAAAACAACAACAAAGATACTTGTCAGAAAGCGTCGAGAACAAAGAAAACAACAACAAAAATCTGCAGAAAGCGTCGAGAACAAAGAAAACAACGAACAAAGACCTCGTAGAAAGCGCGAGAACAAAGAAACACAACAAAGCATCGTGGAAAGCGCCGAGAACAAGAAACAACAACAACAGAGAGAGCGCAGCAGCAGCGTAGAGAACTCGTTAGAAAGCATCCATCCCGCCTGTACTCTGACTAAGGACAGTCATCGTTACAACTACAGCATCAGCAGCGCCAGTGTCAGCAACAAAAACAATAAGAAAGGAACCAGTCCATCCGTACACTCTGACTGTGGGCAGTCAGCTTGCATAGTAATAACGCTCACAAGAACAATGAAAACGGCTGGCTCACCTGCATCTTGATTTCTGGCAAACTGATCTTCACAACAGCAAAAACAATAAGGAAGACTGTTCTTCACAACGACGACGACGACGACAACAACAACAACAACGGTACAGAAGCACTCACCCCACCTGCACCCTGATTTCAAGGTCACTGATCTTCACAACAACGGTACAGAAGAATCCACCACACCTGCACCTTGACTTCAGGTAGACTTTTCTTCACACAAGCAATAACAACAACAACAACAACAACAACAACAGTACAGAATAACCCACCACACGGGCACCCTGATTTCAGGTAGACTGAAGAACACATCCCACCTACACCTTGACTTCAGCCTGACTGATCTTCACAACAACAACAACAAGGGTACAGAAGAACCCGTCCCAACTGCATCCTGACTTCAGACTGATCTTCACAAGGACAACAACAACAAGGGTACAGAAGAACCCATCCCACCTGCACCCTGACTTCAGGCAGACTGATCTTCATGGCGAGTTCCTCTCTGCAGTAGACGTCAGGGTAGTGTGACTTCTCGAAGGCTCGTTCCAGCTCGTGCAGTTGGTACGTCGTGAACGTCGTGCGGTTCCGTCGGTGCTTTTTCTTACGTCGTTCTGTTTCCGTCACGTCATCGCCGCTGACGTCATCGTGGCCGCTGTCATCTTCCAGTGATGTCGATGCTGATGGGTCGTACTGGAAACCTTAAATAAAAAATAAAATAAAAAGAGTTGCAAGTAAGTAGGCGTGCACTTTATTCCCCAAAAGTTGTTTAAGGACAAATCATGCATAAAGTAACCTTTCTTTTTTCTTTCTTTCTTTCTTTTTTTTTCTTTCTACCTTTCTTTGCCTCCTTTTTGTTTGTTTGTTTGTGGACAGCTGGCCCTTGTGCCACAATCACAGCATGAATACAAACCCTCTAGCCAGCTTTGCTCATCTCATGACGGTTTCACTACAAACAGAAACACTTCGTGCTGTCTACAAACAGAAACACTTCCGAAAACAAAACACACACACACAAAAACAAAAAACAATTAGAAACTACAAACAGAAGCACTTCCAGGAGAGGACTGAAATATTTCCGAAAAAACAGAAACAAACAACAACAAACAAAACAAAAAACAAACAACAACGAAAAACAAAACAAACAAACAAACAAACAACAACAACAACCAGAAACACTACAAACAGAAACACCAGAAACAGTAACACTTCCGGAATAACAGAAACACTACAAACAAGAGCAAAACTCTTCCGGAAAAACAAAAACACTACAAGCAGTAACAATTCGGGGGGAAACACTATCAACAACAATATTTGTGGAAAAGAAGAAGAAGAAAGAAACAGTATGAACAGAAAGAAAAAAACGTCCGGAAAGCAGTAACACTACAAACAGAAACGTTTCCGGGAAAGAAAAACAAACAAACAAACAAACAAACAAAAAATCCTGAAACACCAGCAACAAAAATATTTCCGGAAAAACAGAACATTGCAACCAGAAAAGAAAAAAGAAAGAAAACTTCCGGAAAAACAGAAACACTTCAAGCAGAAACACTTCCGGAAAGGGGGAGAAGAAAAAAAATCTAATAAAAAAATCAGCGCAAACACATATACTTTAGGTAAAACAGACAGCTTACATTCAGAAAGACTTTTGGAAAACCAGAACACTACAACCAGAAGAAAAAAACTTCAGGAAAAAATGAAAAAACTCTACAAGCAGAAACACTTAAAAACACACTACCACCACCAACAAAACAACACAACAACAACAACAACAACAACAACAACAACAACAACAACAAACCACACCCAAAAACACTTCTGAGGGGGAAAAAAGCTCCTTCTCCTACATTGTCCCCGGCCCACAGTGTAAAAAGTCCCAGTTTTTGACAGTCGCTCCATAAAGTCCGTTCCTATAATTATTCCTGCAGACTGGCTCTGAAAGCATGTTTTTTTCAACAGGTACTTCCCATACAGCTACACTCAAACTGCTGCCCCATACACAATCCCACCGACGTGCAGCGTACGTTAGTCTTATTACCTGTAACTTGTTTTCTCATCTTGATTTTGTCCTTGTGTTTATTGTCATTGCAAAGCGGTCTGAGCCCCTTTTAGTGGGCAAGGGCGACAAACAAATCCTCTCTTCCTCTTCTTCTTCTTCTTCTTCTTAAAAAAAATATTAAAATTTTATTTTATTTTTATTTTATAGTATTGTTATATATACCGAGACGAAATGAATTAAAACACTTTGCACACCCCACCCCACCCTTCACCGCCACATGTTTGATTATGCCCTATGCACCGAGTGCATTTAGATATTTTTTTGTATTCTGGCGAAAACAATTTGCAGAAATGATTGTAACCCCTCCCCTCCCCCATTTTTTGTTTGTTTGTTTTTTGTAGGGGCTTTAAGCTATCCCCGCTTTAGCGCGTACCGCAGTGCTATATACGCGTACATCCATGTAAAAGCTAGTGCTTGAGTAAGTAAGTAAACATGGTGCTTAACGTCCACAGAAACCATGAGGCTTATTAGGGACGGGGAGAAAGGGGGGGGGGGGGGACATGGAGGTTGGGGAAGAGGGAGATTATGTACCTATCGCTACACTGTAACCACCAGAATGATTCCTGCATTAAGATGGGTAGAGATGAGAGATATTTTAATGTTTCAGTAGGAAGTGAGGGACAAAGTCATAGGACAGTGTCCACAAACCACAACCTTTTTGAAGAGAAAGGAGAGCCGAAACGGTATCGAACCGAGGTCCTTCCGCTTACCAGCCTAACGCCTTACCGCTAGGCCAAACCGGCTCACAATAGTGCATGATGGTACAACAGTTTTATAGGTATCTGTATGCAGTGGCAGATACACACATGGTTCAGGAGCTGTGTGAGAGTCGAGGTGGACGTCCTGGACTGTCCGTCCTAACGAGCCTTCTGGTTTCCGTGGACGTAAAGATTTATTGCACCGTGCTTCGGCATTGGTCACAACTTGTCCCTAATATGTCAACTGAAGCATCAAGCATCACTTCATCAGTGGCCGATATGAACAGGCTATGGCTATTCAGTGAGTTATTCAGTTTGTGCTTCAGAGCAAGTAAGCTACAACGGTAACGAGCGAGGAAAGCGTACTTACCGAAAAGAATACAGGCCACGAATAGGTTGCAAGAAAAAACAACGCTATTTATTAGGACAAAATACAACATGCGAATTTTCGGGATAATTTTCACCGTTTAATTGTAAGTCAGTAAACATGGTGCTTAACGTCCACAGAAACCATAAGGCTTGTTAGGGACGGGGGGAAGGGGGGGAAGGGGGTATGGAGGTGGGGGGAGAGGGAGATTATATACCTATCGCTATACTGTCACCACCAGAATGATTCCTGCATTGATGGGCAGCGATGAGAGCCATTTTAATGTTTCAGTAGGAAAGTGATGGACAAAGTCACAGGAAGATGTCCACAAACCACAACCTTTCTGAAGAGAAAGGAGAGCCGAAGCGGCATCGAACCGAGGTCCTTCCGCTTACCAACCTAACGCCTTACCGCTAGGCCAAACCGGTTCACGTCGTTTAATTGTTCTTTAAGTGCCCTTTTGTAGCTTGCTAAAGGGGATTACCCCGAAAATTCAGATGTTGTGTTTTGTCCTAATAAATAGGGTTATTTTGAACCTTTTATGTGTTTGGATCTTGTTTTAGAATGCTAGCAGTCATTCTTGTGAATACATTTTCCTCGTTCCTTAAAGCTTGTTCTTCTGATTCATTTTCCCCACTGTAACATGCCTGTGCATGTAAGCCTGTTCGCCAAACAGATCCCGATAGTGCAAGCTCAGCTTGAATAGGAGAAGAAAGGGCATGATGTAGGGTAAGGAGGAGCAAAGTGACGCGACGCCAGCACTGACCTCTAGCTCCTAGGAAGGGAAAACGTGAATGGAAAGAGAGAGACGGGGATGAAAAGCGAACAAAGTCGATTTGTGCTAAATGAACTGTTATTCTGTGCACTCCTCTCCCGCTCAAATCCGGCATACACACACACACATACACACACACACACACACACACACACACACACACACACACACACACACACACACACACACACACACACACACACACACACACACACCACACACACACACACCACACACACACACACACACACACACACACACACACACACACACACACACACACACACACACACACACACACACACACACACGCACGCAAGCACGCACGCACACACACATACACGCTGCATAAACCGTTGACAACATCTCAATTCACTCGGCTTCCCTCCCCCTCTCCCCACCACCAGAAGAGAGAGAGAGAGAGAGAGAGAGAGAGAGAGAGAGAGAGAGAGAGAGAGAGAGAGAGAGAGAGAGAGAGAGAGAGAGAGAGAGAGAGAGAGAGAACAAGCAAAAATAATCACGCAAAAAAATCTTTCAAAGCGCCACGCAGAAGAAAAGTGATCGTTGCCGTACATAATCGCGAGCAATTTATTAACGGTGATTAAATAGGCCAATGGGGATTTTTTTCTCTCTTTTTTTCTGTCGCTCAAATGCGAACAACACTGAGGTAAAGATTGGTGGTAGTGGTGTAATTGGTTTGTAGCGCTACCCATTCATCTCAGTGTGTCTAGTATTTTCGTGTGTCCAAACAATGGTATGGCTGCCAGAGTCTGGGATTTGTAACGTGCGCACAGATGCTGATGCATGCGATTGCACACGTGGGTTGCACGGATACCGTAAGAGAGTCTGCATTAGAAGTTGTCTCTGGGAGAAAAATCCCTTGCCGTTTCGGCACCGTGGACTCGAACCCGCGTTAGTATTGCGCCTGGCTTTTCAGGAGGACGCTCTACCAACTGAGCTATCCCGCCCCTGGTGGTGGTGGTGGATACGCTGGGTATATTTAAGCATATTAGACAACCTCTCCAAGTGTATACCTGCCACCGAAAGAAGACTCTCAGCTCGGCAAATAGACGGGAAATTATAATTATCCGTCTCTGTTGGTAGACTGTGAAAGAAAAAAAATGAAAAAAAAAAAGGTGAGGGAAGGGGAAGGAAAGGAAATTATATATATATGTGTTCTTGGAGGGATGGGGGGATGGAGGGAGGGACAGGGAGGGAGGGGGATGTTAGGGGAGGGGATGGGATGGGATGGGGGGTCGAGAGCAAAGGAAGCCTGTTTCTTCCACGGACGCGCTGACGATCCTGTCAGTGTCATGTTTTTTTTCTTTTCCTTTCTTTTCTAAAAATGTGTCGTGAAAGCTCCTTTCAGCGCGCTGCCTTCGTCAGCATGGTGCCTCGGTAAGTAATTGAGATGTGTTTAGCGCGGTGTTTGTATTATTGACAAGCGGGTCTGAATGGGCGCTATAGGGTGACGCGGGGTAACTTGATCAGGGTGTCAGTTTCCAGCCCCGCCCCGCCATTTTTCACCCCAGACCCCCGCTGTAACGCGCCTCGAGGCGAAATAATTCGCATTGTGCGCGTCTTTCCCTCCTTTTGGGCCGAGCATCTTTTGGGGATTAGGTGGGCATGAAATTCTGCCTTTGCTCCATTATTTATTTTCATCTAATTTGATTAAAGCCCGCACAAAAGCCACCGAGGGGAAGATAAACGAGTCGCGGGGAGCGCTCGCAGTTTGCCCCGCTCTCCCCGCCTCTCTTCCCGCGGCCCCCATGCAGAGGGTGGGAGGAGAGGCATTTGTACGTATTAAAATTATTCCAAATTGCTCGGGTTTTTTCCCGGCTTGTCAAGGGGCGATTGTGCAGCGATAAAGCATTTTTGTGTCGATGAAATTAGCTCCCGCTCCTCTCGGCTCCCGTCAATACGATCTGTCAGCGCACGGGCGACACCAGGACCGGGCTGAAGAGTAGCCTCGAGCTAAATGACAACAGCTCCGCAGAAAACATATTATTTCCTCAAACCCCTTTCTCGACCAATAGCCTACTCCGAAATTAGAGTAATTACTTCTTTTTAACGTTATGACACGTTTCAACCAAAAGTTCTTGTTAGGGAAAGACAGGACCATATTTTTCGCGGCAGCCCCTCTGCAGAAGGGACAGCTGTTTGGGGAGGGAGAACAGAAAAGATTCATTATGAAGGAGGAGGGGTAAACCTGTAACAAGGCCGATCGGTGTGTGCTGGTTTAGCGAAGGCTAAATGCCAGAGTGGGCCGACCCACGCAAGGGGTAACAGACTTGCGGCAGAACTTTCACTTCACTTCACAACACTGAGGAACTTTGCCGAGTGAATTCAGTGGTGTTTGCATAAAGTAACAATCGTTTGCTTTTGCATGTCTGAACACACAATTTGCTCTTTGATTTTTTTTCTTTAATGATTTCAATTCTCCTAGTCACGTTCAATTGTGTTGTTTCTAGTGGTGCTCGGAAGCGATGTTTTGACAAGCGATTTTGCCGCTGCATTGTCCGTGCAAGCGTCGTAGGCTATGTGTCGTAACTGCGCCACTTGGAGTCATCAAAGATTTGCTCTATTCATTGTGGTCTCACAGTGCGTGCTTTTAATTCAACTGGAGCGCAAGAAAAGCAAACTAACAGAAACAACGATCGGTTCTAATTAAATCACTCGCTTGCCACAATAACTGTTCTATCCAATCAATGTTCGGACACCGAGGTCCTCCCTGAAGTAGACCGTTCATCCAAACAATGCCGATGCCAAACAATGCCGATGAATTCTCAACTCGGACAGGCTGCGCTTGTGACAAGGATTTCAGACGAACTTGACACGTCTCAAGAGACTGAAATCCTCTCACGAAGAACTGAAAGCTGGAAAGGATTTTATAGCTGCAAGAAAGTTTGAGGGATACCACGAAAGCTACACACAAAAGTATGTAGCAACGACATCTCTCAGTGCGTGGAAAACCTCGTATGAGAAAATCGCCGAAAACCAAAGTGCATGGCGCAGCCTCGTGAAGAGTTGCACCACAGTGCAGTTAATTTCTGTTCAGTATGGTATCTATGCGTTCGGAAAAGCCCATATACGCTCCACCCGAAACAGTTTTAATGTTCATCTGCTTGACGATGTCCCTTCCTCTCCCTTTCAAGGAAGATCGTCTGGTGCTTCCTCTTTCCACGCCTCTCTCCTCCAAGCGATCGATGGTGCGATGTCCTTGGCTTTGTGCCCGCAGGTAGTGTCTCAAGCTCCTCAGCGCTTCAGATCTTCCGAGAAGCAAGCCACTTGTGAAGGTTGCTTTGCTTGCCAGTATAATTATCTGCTCGATCATTTCCCTTCACTCCGGCATGTCCAGGGCAGTACATCTTCATGGGTTTCCGAGCGTAGATATCGACCACTAACACATTCCAGTTGTACCACAATCTTTGAGCAGAGGAGGAGGAGGAAGAGGAGGAGGAGCAGGAGGAGGAGGAGGAGGAGCAGGAACAGCGAGGATGAAAAGGAAGCATCAAGGTCGCAAGGGAAGTCCAGAGCAAGCCACCTGATTCCCAGTTTCCCAGTGCACAGGGAATCAGACTCCGGCAACGTTCCGCCCCATTGATAACAGCTCACTCAAGGCGAGAGTTGCCTCGTCGATGTTCTGTCCCATTGTAACAGATCATTTCGGGCACAGATCGGCCTCGTCGACGTTTTGTCCCATTGTAACAGATCATTTCGGGCACAGATCGGCCTCGTCGACGTTTTGTCCTATTGTAACAGATCATTTCGGGCACAGATCGACCCGCGCCATTTCTAACATATCATTTTGGGCACATATCGGCTTGTGCCTTTTGTAACATATCATTTTGGGCACATATCGGCCTGTGCCACTTGAAAAATATAACTTCGGGCACATATCGGCCAGTGCCATTTGTAAGATATCATTTTGGACACATATGGGCCTGTGCCTGGGCCTGGGCCTGTGCCTGTGCCTGGGCCTGTAAAATATCACTTCGGGCACAGATCGGCCTCGTCGACGTTCTGTCCCATTGTAACAGGTCACTTCCGGCCCAGATCGGCCCTTGCCATTTCTAACACGTCATATCGGGCCAAGCTCGACGTGCGCCATTTCTAACACATCATTTTGGGCCAAGATCGACCTGCGTCATTTCTAACACATCATTTTGGGTCAAGATCGACGTGCGCCATTTCTAACACATCATTTTGAGCCAAGCTTGACGTGCGCCATTTTTAGTACATCATTTTGAGCCAAGCTCGACGTGCGCCATTTCTAACACATCATTTTGAGCAACGCTTGACGTGCGCCATTTCTAACACAGCATTTTGAGCCATGTTCGACGTTCGCCATTTCCAACACATAATTTTGGGCCAAACTTGACGTGCGCCATTTCTAACACATCGTTTTGGCCCGAGATCGATGTGCGCCATTTGTAACACATCATTTTGAGCCAAGATCGACGTGAGCCATTCTAACACATCATTTTGGGCCAAGCTCGACGTGCGCCATTTCTAACACATCATTTTGGGCCAAGATCGACGTGCGCCATTTCTAACACCTCATTTTGAGCCATGCTCGACGTGCGCCATTTCTAACACATCATTTTGGGCCAAATTCGACGTGCGCCATTTCCTGCAGCTCATACAGGGCACAGATCGGCCTGCGCCATTTCTAACAGATTATTTCGGGCATAGATTGGCCTGCGACATTTGTTACAGGTCATGCAGGGCACAGTACAGCTTTATTGTCTCCGTGTCGAAAAATGTGTCTTCTGGCTCGTTATTTTCATAAAACGTTCAACACATTTTGCAATAAAACATTCAACAATTCAATAAAACCTGGAGCTGAAAAAACTGCTCAAATACATATAATAATGTCAATGTGCATTCACCCCCCCCCCCCCCCCCCCCCCCCCCCCCCCCCGCCCCCCACACACACTCACTCACTCACTCACTCACACGTATGCACACACAGACTAGTAAATTGTCATGGGTGAATACTCCACAAAATTATTATTTTGTTAAACTCATAATTAAGACGATTATGCTGCTAGATCATAAACCTGAGTCATGCTGGGTTGAAGGGGGGAGGGAGGGGAAAGAAAAGAAAAAAGAAAAAAAAGGAAGAAGTACAAGGATAAGTCGTATTAAGAAAATAATAACAAAACGGTAAAGCTTACTAATAACGATGACAATGCGGATGATGATTTATAGCCTTGTGGCACTGCTACTACTCTCAAAAAAGAAAAAAGAAAAAAAGAAGAAGAAAAAAAACGAAAAAAAGAAATCTGCTAGTAGCCTACTGCTTCTTCTTCTTCTTCTTCTTCTTCTTCTTCTTCTTCTTCTTCTTCTTCTTCTTCTTCTTCTTCTTCTTCTTCTTCTTCTTCTTCTTCTTCTTCTTCTTCTTATCATACATGTATAAGCGAGCTATGTATGCACCGTATGCATGTGTGCCTCTGGAGCAGTGGACCCACAAGTTTTGTGTCGAAGTTCTTATGTTTCATGCATACCTTTCACTGATTCATTCATGCTTCATATAATTATATGTATATAAATGTTCCTTGTACATTATAAACAAAATATTCATGAGTAGCTTAGCAAGGACTAACAAAAATCTGCAACAGAATGACTGCAAACATTCTAAAACAAGATGCAAACAAAACACACACACACACACACAACAACACACACACACACACACACACACACACACACACACCACACACACACACACACACACACAACACACACACACCACACACACACACACACACACACACACACACAACACACACACACACACACACACAACACACACACACACACACAACACACACACACACACACAACACACACAACACACACACACACACACACCACACACACACACACACACACACACACACACACACACACACACACACACACACACACACACACACACACACACACACACACACACACACACACACACACACACACACACACACACACACACACACACACACACACACACACACACACACACACACCACACACACACACACACACACACACACACACACACCACACACACACACACACACAACAAACACACACACACAACACACACACACACACACACACACACACACACACACACACACACACACACACACACACACACACAAAAAAAATCATGCAAGCACCGAACAAGCGACAACAGCAAACAAATAAAAAAATTAAAAAAAATCTCTCATTTTTCATCGTTTGTAACCGTTTATGTGTTGTTTATGTGTCGTTTTGTGGCTTGACAAAGGGGATTTCCCCGAAAATTTGCATATTGTGTGTCCGTGTCATAATAAATAAGCGTTCTTTTGAACCTTTTTGTGTTTGGATCTTAGCAAGGACTAGTTGTTAGACCGGTTTGGCTGAACCTAAACTACAATCCTTGTAAAATATTCTTTCGAGTTTTTCTTCTTGGCATTATTGATTTTTTTTGCTTTGTAGGGGGGATGGGAGGGGGCGGGGGGGGGGGGGGGGGTTGAAGGGGAAGGGCGAACGTCTTGAATATAGGTTAACCCTGAGATCGCTGTTATTGGCATAATTAATTAATTAATTATTATTTTCAGTATTTTTGGGCGTATATCTTTATATTATCCTGTCAAAATAAACGTTTTTCTTAAGCTTTCGTGTGTTTTGATCTGAAATTACATACTCCAACACAGACCGGCTGTTGATGGGGCCATTCTGTGCCGTGCATGATCTCTTAGAAATGGCACATGATGATGACGATGATGATGATGATGATGCCTGTTGTTGCTATTATTGTTGTTGTTGTTGTTTTGTACTTTCCCCGGCCCCCTTCTCCCCGTCCCAGAAAAACCCTTGTGGTTTCTGTGGACGTTAAGCATCATATTTACTTACTGACAGGGTAAAGCATTTACTTTATAGACAATAATTCCCAGTGATGCATGACCATCCGATGCCACGTGCGCTTACCTGAATCTCGATCGAGTTATACGTTTGTCTATGTCGTAAACTGACGAAACGTGAAGATACGAATGCTAGTTTGTGTAGGTATGACCAGGTCTTCTTTTATTTTACCAAACTGAATTATTTTTCATCTCATTGTTAGGAGGATGAACATGCTATTATTTACTTTTAGTATTAGTAAACGTATTATTATCATCATTATCCTCCTCCATCTCTTTCTTCTTCTTCTTCTTCTTCTTCTTCTTCTTCTTCTTCTTCTTCTTCTTCTTCTTCTTCTTCTTCTTCTTCTTCTTCTTCTTCTTCTTCTTCTTCTTCTTCGCCCTCATATAACCATACTTGCTAACTGGGCGTAAAACACTAAGTTACCTCTTCTTCTTCTTCCAGACATCACCACCATGAAAACTATTATCATTACTACCGTAGTTATTATTTAATACAGTTCGTCTGTGATGACGGTATGATGGCACTGCTCATGCTGGCATTGACAGCTGATGGTGATGTTGGTGACCATGATGGTGATGATAATGATGAGGGAAATGAGTAAGCTATGGAGAACCTGGAGCATTTTTATTCACTTGTTTATGTACGATTTTGGACAAACTATTTATGATTGTCGTTCAAGCCGTAAACAGTCCAAACTGTTGGCGAAAATTGCTCAGCAAGATAAATCTGTCTTGCCCTAGCAATATCGCTCAAGGACATGTGCACATATAGACTGATTAAGTAATCCAGCAGGCAAGCAAACACATACACACACACACACACACACACACACACACACACACACGCACGCACGCACGCACGCACACACGCACGCACGCACGCACACACACACAGGGAAAGAAAGAAAAACAACAACGAAGGAACAAGGAACAAGGAACAGGAAGAGAAGAAAGAAAGAATTTTAAAAAAAAATGAAGGAAAAGAAAAGAAAGCCGGAAAGAAAGAAAGAAAAAAACAACGGAAGGAACGAAAGAAAGAAAAGAATTAAAACAAAACAAAACAAAACAACACACAGAAAGAAACAAAAAAGAGGGAAAGAAAGAAAGGAAAAGAATAGAAAGAACATACTGTTTAACATCAAACACAAACCCATCCTTACCGAAAGGAAGAAAAGATGTCAGAAAAAAAGGAAAAAACAAAAGAGAGAGAGAGAGAGAGAGAGAGAGAGAGAGAGAGAGAGAGAGAGAGAGAGAGAGAGAGAGAGAGAGAGAGAGAGAGAGAGAGAGAGAGAGAGAGAGAGAGAACAAACAAACAAACAAACAAACAAACTGTTTCACATCAAATACAAACCCATCCTTACCGTCATCTGGAGATGACGACTTTCGTGGAACATCCAGGCACTGATGTCCTACTTTCGCTGACGAAGACTGCATAGGAAGATGTTGCTTCTGTGCTGCTAGCGCGCCGTTTCGGAAGTGCGCCCCTGCATCTTGCTGTCGATGTGGTTGCTGATGATGTTGCTGATTGTGTTGATTTTGCTGCTGCTGCTGAAGCTGAAGCTGATGTTGATGCTGCAGACTTCGAGCCTCGTTGACTCTGTTCAGTCCAAGAATGGCATCAATGGAATGGAACGCTGCCGGAGCTGACAAACTCATGGTCTTCACTGGTGAATATTGTAATGAGATGTTTCGGTGATTTGCTTGAAGTGGCGACGTTTGAGTCTCTGGTCAGGTGAAAAACGAAAAACTGAAGTAACAGGTTTCTGTTCATGCAAAAGCTTAATAATTATACACCGAGACTTTATGTTGATTTTACAATTTCTTGCATGCTACATGAAATTCAACATACATAGAAATCAGATTTAGGGAAAATTTAGTGAGCACTGCGTTTATTGCTGTTGCTGCTTTTGTTTTTTGTTGTTGTTTTGTTTTACATTTCAGGAGTTTCTTTGCTACCCCAATAGTATCGTTAGGTATTAGGTATTAATGCAACGGGCGATATTCATATAACAAGTCGCTATTTGTCCATCCGACAGAAATGGGTTCAAAAGAACAACCGTTTCGGATCAGTTTCCAGCATACAGTAATTACCCATGTGATTGCAACGTCCACTTTGTTGAGTCAACAGCTTCGAGGACTCCGCCGAGGACACCCTTTCTCAACGGCGACCTCCTCAAAACCCACAGGTCACTTATGACAGTTTTGTCAGTATCAACTCGAGCTCCCGAGAGTCCAGCCCACTTAGCCGTGTGTCTCTCCTTCTCCCTCTCTCCTTCTCCTTCTCTCTCTCTGTGTGACCAAGGGTCTGAGCTGGATAAATGTCTAAACCCACTTGACCGCCCCAGCCTGTCCTTTCCAAGAGTCCCTACCTCGTTTCCAGTTGTTCACGTTCGGGTTGAACTTTTCTCCGTCGATGCCGGAGCTTTTCTTTGGCGGGAACGAGCAGTTTAATAATCTCAGAAGGAATTGGAATTGCCTTAATATTCCTCTTCACGCTGTTTGAACAGGAAATGCCATTCCCCCTTGTTCTTTTTGGCAATTCTGGGCGAGAAGAACCCAGCATTCAGTCATGCCTCGTGGCCTTCAAACAAAATCACTTTCACAGAAAGTCCAGGTTTCAATTCATTGTCGCACAGAGGATCCGTGTAAATTGGGCTCCTTCACTTGACCTGTCCAGACCTGAGATTGTTGGTGCAGGCGCTTCAAGGAGCTGCAAGCCTTTGACCGAGGTACTTGTACAGGCTGGCGATCGCTGGGGAATATTTAAAAAAAAGGGGGA
>JABMCL010002400.1:45000-50000 GCA_018857735.1 Alviniconcha marisindica | reverse complement strand
GTACTGTGTCTATGCGTGGTTGAATGCATACCACGTGCGTACTGACGAGGTTGCCTGTACTGTGTCTGTGCGTGGCTGAATGCATACCGCGTGCGTGCTGACGAGATTGCCTGTACTGTGTCTGTGCGTGGCTGAATGCAAACCGCGTGCGTCCTTACGAGAGTGCCTGTACTGTGTCTGTGCGTGGTTGAATGCAACCACGTGCGTCTTGACGAGAGTGCCTGTACTGTGTCTGTGCGTGGCTGAATGCATACCGCGTGCGTACTGACGAGATTGCCTGTACTGTGTCTGTGCGTGGGAGCATACCGCGTGCGTGCGTGCGTGCCTACTGACAGTGCCTGTGTCTGTCTATCTGTCTGCCTGTGTTTCCCTAAAACCACTGACGATGATAGGCCAAGCAGCGGAACCACCCAGGCCGGCCCCCATCATCAACCGGCGACGCTGTGAAACCAGTCCCTGTTTCAGAGGGGTACGCTGCGTTGACACGGAAGAGGGCTTCCGATGCGGCGCGTGCCCCCGTGGTTACTATGGTGACGGGATTCGGTGCGAGCGCTACACGACTTGTGCTGACAACCCGTGCTTTCAAGGTGGGTGGGTGGAAAAAGGGATGTGCTCTGCTGCGGTGTGTGTGTGTGTGTGTGTGTGTGTGTGTGGTGTGTGTGTGAGTGTGTGTGTGTGTGTGTGTGTGTGTTGTGTAGTGTGTGTGTGTGTGTGGTGTGTGTGTGTGTATGTAGTTGTGTGTGTGGTGTGTGTGTGTGTGTGTGTGTGTGTGTGTGTGTGTGTGTGTGTGTGTTGTGTGTGGTGTGTGTGTGTGTGTGTGTGTGTGTGTGTGTGTGTGTGTGTGTGTGGTGTGTGTGTGTGTGTGTGTGTGTGTGTGTGTGTGTGTGTGGTGTGTTGTGTGTGTGTTGTGTGTTTGTGTGTTGTGTGTGTGTGTGTGTGTGTGTGTGTGATTGTGTGTGTGTGTGTGTATGTGGTGTGTGTGTGTGTGTGTGTGTGTGTGTGTGTGAGAGAGAGAGAGAGAGAGAGAGAGAGAGAGAGAGAGAGAGAGAGAGGGAGAGATTTGTAAAATAAAAAGTTATGTGAACCGAGTAGGATTTATTTCATAGTTTTTTGTTTGTTTGTACTGTTGGGGATGCTGTTTCTTTGTACATCATCTTCTCTCTAGCTTTAAACACAACTTTATTATACACACAACGGAGAACAGAGAATTTTGACTGGACGACGCAAAAAGTTCAAAATCTATTCCAAGCGTAACCGACCAGTGACAATTTACATTATATATTGGCTGTGGGTTGTGTACATTACATTTAATTTATATTACAATACGGCATGTGCATGTGTGAACACAGGCAGAGGCTATCGCTGAGGGTGGTGTATTTTAAATCACATTACGTTACGTGCTGGTGTGGCCGGGTGTCAGGACACAGAAGGAGGCGATCGCTGTTGATTGTGTACATTACGTTACGTTACGTTACGTGCAGGTGTGGAATGTAAGGACACAGATAGAGGCTTTCGATTTGGGTCGTGTAATATAATGTGCACAATACAGTAATACTTTATTAAACCGAATTTCCTTTTTCGTTGATTAATAAAGTATTATTGTATTGCATCATGTGCATTACGTTACTTTACCTTACGTGCAGGTGTAGAGTGTGAGGACACAGAGAGAGGCGATCGCTGTGGGTGGTGTACATTACGTTACGTTGCATTACGTTACGTGCTGGTGTGGAGTGTCAGTACACAGACAGAGGCTATTGCTGAGGGTCGTATACATTAATTTACGTCACGTCACATTACGTGCAGGTGTGGAGTGTCAGGACACAGAAAGAGGCTATCGCTATGGGTGGTGTGCATTACATTACGTTACGTGCTGGTGTGGAGTGTCAGTACACAGACAGAGGATATTGCTGAGGGTCGTGTACATTATCTTACGTTACGTCACATTACGTGCAGGTGTGGAGTGTCAGGACACAGAGAGAGGCTATCGCTGCTGCTCGTGTACATTAGATTACGTTACATTCAGTCGTGCAGGTGTGGGTACGTGTCAGGACACAGAGAGAGGCTATCGCTCGTGTACATTACCTTACATTACGTCACATTACGTGCAGGTGTGGAGCGTCAGGACACAGAGAGAGGCTATCGCTGCTGCAGGTGTACATTACCTTATATTACGTCACATTACGTGCAGGTGTGGATTGTCAGGACACAGAGGGAGGCTATCGCTGTTGCTCGTGTACATTACCTTACATTACGTCACATTACGTGCAGGTGTGGATTGTCAGGACACAGAGAGAGGCTATCGCTGTGGGTGGTGTGCATTACATTACATTACGTCACATTACGTTACGTGCTGGTGGAGTGTCAGTACACAGACAGAGGCTATTGCTGAGGGTCGTGTATATTACATTACGTCACATTACGTGCAGGTGTGGAGTGTCAGGACACAGACAGAGGCTATTGCTGAGGGTCGTGTACATTACATTACGTCACATTACATGCAGGTGTGGAGTGTCAGGACACAGAGAGAGGCTATCGCTGCGGTTCATGCCCCGCCGGACTGACTGGAGACGGCAGACGTGGCGGATGTCGGCCGCTACTTCCGTCATGCGCAGACAAACCTTGCTTCCCAGGCGTGGAATGCCGGGATACGGCGTCTGGAGCCCGGTGCGGACCCTGCCCTGCAGGATATACTGGCAATGGAACTCACTGCGAAGACATTGACGAGGTACGAACTGAGAGAGTGGTGATTATTGTTCTAGCTCGGTTACCCACCCAGCTACTGTGGTACCCACCCAATTAACTCGGTTACCCTCCTAACTAATTCTGTATACAAGAACACAGTCAAATTCTGCACGGAGTAGGTTGAACTAAAAAAGAAGAAGAAGAAGAAGAAAAGAAGAAAAAAAGAGCCAACCCTCAACGTAAAAAAATAGTAAAATAAAAAATTAAATGAAGTGGGGGGGGGGGGGGGGGGGAGGGCAGCTGCCCCTCACCGCCATACCAGTGCTCATAATCCTTTGACGATATGCTTAGTTATTTACATGTTATAAGGAGTACTAACATTTACGTTTTACAGTGTCTGTATAGCCAGCCCTGTGTGCTAAAACCCGGCCCTGTGTGTTAAAATGTCCATTTTACAGTGTCTGTATAACCAGCCCTGTGTGCTAACATTTCTGTTTTACAGTGTCTGTATAGCCAGCCCTGTTTGCTAAAAGGTCCGTTTTACAGTGTCTGTATAGCCGGCCCTGTGTGCTAAAACCCGGCCCTGTGTGCTAAAATGTCCATTTTACAGTGTCTGTATAGCCGGCCCTGTGTGCTAACATTTCTGTTTTACAGTATCTGTACAGTCGGCTCTGTGTGTTAAAATGTCCATTTTATAGTGTCAGTATAGCCAGCCCTGTGTGCTAAAGTGTCTATTTCACAGTCTCTGTATAGCCAGCCCTGTTTGCTAAAAGGTCTGTTTTACAGTGTCTGTATAGCCGGCCTGTGTGCTAAAATGTCCATTTTACAGTGTCTGTATAGCCGGCCCTGTGTGCTAAAATGTCCATTTACAGTTCTGTATAGCCGGCCCTGTGTGCTAAAAGGTCTGTTTTACTGTGTTTGTATAGCCGACACCGTATGCTACAATGTCCATTTTACAGTATCTGTATAGCCGGCCCTGTGTGCTAAAATGTCCATTATACAAGTTCTGTACAGCCGGCCCTGTGTGCTAAAATGTCCATTTTACAGTGTCTGTATAGCGGCCCTGTGTGCTAAAATGTCCATTTTACAGTGCCAGTATAGCCGGCCCTGTGTGCTAAAATGTCCATTTTACAGTGTCGTAAGCTCGGCCCCTTGTGCTAAAATGTCCATTTTACAGTGTCTGTATAGCCGGCCCTGTGTGCTAAAATGTCCATTTTACAGAGTCTGTACAGCCGGCCCTGTGTGCTAAAATGTCCATTTTACAGTGTCAGTATAGCCGGCCCCTTGTGCTAAAATGTCCATTTTACAGTGTCTGTATAGCCGGCCCTGTGTGCTAAAATGTCCATTTTACAGTGTCTGTACAGCCGGCCCTGTGACCGCCTGGCCACGTGCCGGAACCTGAGTCCTGGCTTCACGTGCACTGCCTGTCCCGCTGGATACACCTCCAACAGGGTGCAGGGGGTGGGTATACAAGAGGCCCAGAGACAGAAACAGGTAGGCCTCCGTCCCCTCTGTCTGCCTGTCTGTCTGTCTCTATCTTTGTCTGTCTCTGTCTGTCTCTCTGTCGCTCTGTCTCTCTGTCTCTCCGCCCCTGTCTCTGTCTCTCTGTCAGTCTCTCTGTATCTGTCTCTCCGTCTCTGTCTCTTTCTCTCTGGATCTGTCTATCTCTGTCTGTCTCTGTCTGTCTCTGTCTCACTGTCTCTGTCTCTCTGTCTCTCTGTCTCTGTCTTTCTCTCTCTGTCTCTGTCTCTCTCTCTCTCTCTGTCTCTATCTCGATTTGGCTTCTTCTTATCTCCTTTTTTGCTGAACACAAACAGGCTATTTTCCTGAAGACAGTGGTACTGTGGTACCATGGTCTATCTGCTATTGATACTGATTTGTTGGGCACGGGGATATGTTGTTTCTGCTTACTGTTGGAAACAGGGATAATATTGTTGTTCCTGTTTTTAATACCGACTTGTAGGAGTCAGGAGAAGATTGTTCCTGTTTATGATACTTGTTTGTTGTGGGTCAGTTAGAACAGAATGAGGGCTAGAGACCTTGTTGAGAACCTTACGAAGGGAATTAACAACGTCCAACGTCAGACGTCTGTCAATCTCTGTTAACTCCCTTTGTTTGTGGTTTTGCTGGAACGAAGGGTAAGTAGGTAAGTAACTTGAGTAGGTAGGTAGGTAGGTAGGTAGGTAGGTAGGTAGGTAGGTAGGTAGGTAGGTAGGTAGGTAAGCAACTGGGTGTTTTATGCCCAGTCAACCAGTACGGTTGGGGCAGGAGGAGAGGTATAATACGTATAATTCCTTTGGTAGTTGTTTCGGTAGGTG
>JABMCL010002400.1:32500-40000 GCA_018857735.1 Alviniconcha marisindica | reverse complement strand
TTCCTTCGATTTTCCTTCACTTGTTCATTCCTTCGATCTATCTTCTTTTCTTCTTCTAATCTTTCTTCCGGCTTCGATCTTTCTTCTGTCCTTCCTTCAATCTTCCTTCTTTTATTCCTTTCTTCAATCTTCCTTCTTTCCTTGTGTGTGTGTGTGTGTGTGTGTGTGTGTGTGTGTGTGTGTGTGTGTGTGTGTGTGTGTGTGTGTGTGTGGTGTTGTGGTGTGTGTGTGTGTGTGTGTGTGTGTGTGGTGCGTGGTGCGTGCGTGCGTGCGTGGTGCGGTGTGTTTGCGGTGTGTTGTGTGTGCGGCGTGCGGGTTGGTGTGTTGTGTGTGTGTGTGTGTGTGTTGTGTGTGTGTGTGTGTGTGTGTGTGTGTGTGTGTGTGTGTGTGTGTGTGTGTGTGTGTGTGTGTGTGTGTGTGTGCGTATGTTTAGTGATGTTGACGAACAAGCATCGCCACCTAACTAATCTGTCCAGTTTAGTCAGTCAGGTAGTTAGTCAACAGACGCCCAGTCAGTCAGTGTCAGTCAGTCAGTCAGGTAGATAGTCAACAGACGATCAGTCAGTCAATCAGCCAGTCAGTCAGGTAGCTGGTCAACAGACGATCAATCAGTCAGTCATGTAGTTAGTCAACAGACGATCAGTCCAGTCAGTCAGTCAGTCAGTCAGTCAGTCAGTCAGTCAGTCAGTCAGTCAGGTAGATAGTCAATAGACGATCAACTTTCAGTCAGTCAGGTAGTTAGTCAACAGACGACCACTCAGTCAGTCAGGTAGCTAGTCCACAGACGATCAGTCAGTCAGTCAGGTAGTTAGTCAACAGACGATCAGTCAGTCAGTCAGTCAGGTAGATAGTCAATAGACGATCAATCAGTCAGTCAGGTAGTTAGTCAACAGACGATCAGTCAGTCAGTCAGGTAGCTAGTCAACAGTCAGTCAGTCAGTCAGTCAGTCAGGTAGATAGTCAATAGACGATCAATCAGTCAGTCAGGTAGTTAGTCAACAGACGATCAGTCAGTTTAGTTTAGGTAGTTAGTCAACAGACGATCAGTCAGTAAGTCAGTCAGTCAGTCAGGTAGATAGTCAATAGACGATCAGTCAGTCAGTCAGGTAGCTAGTCAACAGACGACCAATCAGTCAGTCAGGTAGTTAGTCAACAAACGATCAGTCAGTCAGTCAAAGGGAAATAGCGTAGGTCAGTCTAGTATCAACAGACGATCAGTCAGTCAGTCAGTCAGTCAGTCAGTCAGGTATTAGTCACCCCAGTCAGTCAGGTATTAGCACTTTAGTCAGTCTTTAGCCTGTGTTTGAGTTTTATCAGTCAGCTAATCTTTTGGCGTCTGTCAGACATAACTTTTAGCAGCCAGCCAGACGGTCGTGGACTGCTTCCTTTGTTTGCAAAGTTCCTTTAGACTGGTACTATCCCATACGGTTCACGCGTTACCCAAATGACTGACTGACTGACTGACTGACTGACTGACTGACTGACTGACTGACTGACTGACTGACTGACTGACTGACTGACCCGCTGACTGACTGACTGACTGACTGACTGACTGACTGACTGACTCAGTTGCTCATTGACCCACTCAGCCACTCATTCGTGCGTTTCTCATTGTCCACCTCTTGCGGGTCATTTCAGTAATTTAATATTTCACCCTCTCACAAACCGCTGAACCAGTCAGCAGATCGTTTACTCTGTAGCCGGTACGATGCGTTCAACAGGACAACTGCCCTCTGGTTCCCAACCCGGACCAGACTGACACAGAGAGAGAGCCAGACAAACGCGGTGACGCGTGCGACAACTGTCCAACAGTGCCGAATCCGGACCAGACTGACACGGATTCCGACGGACTTGGAGACAATTGTGATCCGGACATGGACAACGATGGTACGTATATTGTTGTTATCATTGGATCCGCCGTCGTTGTTGTTGTTGATGCTGCTGCTGCTGCTGTTGTTGTTGTTGGTGGTGGTGTTGTGTTGGTGTTGGTGTTGGTGTTGGTGGTGGTGGTGGTGCTGCTGCTGCTACAGCTGCTGCTGTTCTTGTTGCGGCTCGTTGTTATTGTTGCTGTTGTTGCTGCTGCTGCTATTGTTGTTGTTGTTGTTGTTATTGTTGTTGTTGCTGCTGCTATTGTTGTTGTTGTTGTTGGTGGCGGTGGTGATGTTGGTGGTGGTGCTGCTGCTGTTTTTGTTGCTGCTAGTTATTATTGTTGTCGTTGTTGTTGCTTCTGCTATTGCTCTTGTTATTGTTGTAGTTGCTGCTGCTGTTGTTGTTATTGTTGTTGTTGCTGCTGTTGCTATAGTTGTTGCTGTTAGTGTTGTTGGGTTGTTGTTGTTGTTGTTGCTGCTGCTGCTGTTCTTGTTGTTGTTGTTGCTGCTGCTGCTATTGTTGTTGTTGTTGTTGTTATTGTTACTGCTGCTGTTCTTGTTGCTGCTACTGCTGATGCAGTCGTTGTTGCTGTTACTGCAGTTGTTGTTGTTACTGCTGCTGCTGTCGTCGTGGCTGTATTCCTTCTCCTCCTGTTCTTCTATGTCGCGACCGTTGCTCGTCAGAGAGCGACAGACTGCGATTGTGGCCAATCAACATACGCCATAGATGCGCCTCTCTCTCTCTCTCTCTCTCTCTCTCTCTCTCTCTCTCTCTCTCTCTCTCTCTCTCTCTCTCTCTCTTCTCTCTCTTTCTGTCTGTCTGTCTGTCTGTCTGTCTGTCTGTCTGTCTGTCTGTCTCTTTCTTTCTCTCTGTCTGTCTGTCTCTGTCTGTCTGTCTGTCTGTCTGTCTGTCTGTCTGTCTGTCTGTCTCTCTCTCTCTCTCTCTCTTCTCTTCTCTCTCTCTCTCTTCTCTCTCTCTCTCTCTCTCTCTCTCTCTCCTCCTCCTCTCTCTCCTCTTTCTATATATATATATATATATTATATATAATATATATATATATAATACTCATAATTATATAATCTCTTCAGAGAGAGAGAGAGAGAGAGAGAGAGAAGAGACAGAGAGAGACAGAAGAGACAGAGAGACAGAGAGAGACAGAGACACACAGAGAGTGTCGGTAAGTGGGCGCTCGCGCAGTGTGTGTAGGTGTTTGTTTGAGGGGGTTGGGGGTAGGGTAGTGTGTGGGGTTGTGTGGCGGTGTAAGGTGTTGTGTGTTTTGTGTGTGTGTGGTGGGGGGGGGGGGGGGGGTGCATGTGTGTGTGTGTGGGGGGATAGGTGGTGCATGTCAGTGTGTGCTGGTGTGTGGTGGGGGGTTGTGGGGGGGAGCTGTGGTAGTGTGTGTGTGTGTGTGTGTGTGGAGAGGGGGGGGGCTGTCGTATGTGTGTGTGTGTGTGTGTGTGGTGTGTGTGTGTGTGTGTGGTGTGTGTGTTGTGTATGTGTGTGTGTGTGTGTGTGTGTGTGTGTGTGTGTGTGTGTGTTGTGTGTGTGAATGTGGGTGTGTGTGTGTGTTTCTGGAGGGGGTGATAGGATGTAGCAGGCTGGGTCTAGACACGTGGGAGAGATTAGCTGATAGAGTCTCTGAAGACGTGCGCCTGCTCATTCCAGGCATCCTCAACGGTGATGACAACTGTGTGAGAAAGGCCAACCGTGACCAGGTGGACACAGACGGCGATGGAGTGGGCGACGCCTGCGACAACTGCGTCTACATACCCAACGAAAACCAGGTAGCGGCGAGACAGCTCAGTTGCTTGAGTTTTTTTTCTTCCCTAGTCATCTCTCAGTGCAGACCCTTACGCGATGTTCTTGCAGCTCCCCGTGTGCAAACGTGTGAAACAAAGTGATTAATTTATGTGCACGTTAAACAAAATCCCCGAAAATGCTTCACACACTGGTCGAAATGGGTATATATATATAGCGCTGCTGTTGCGGCTGCCACGTAAGACGACCCGAATTTCCTGCCAAGGATTAATGAAGTATTTAAAATTATGGTATGGGGATTTGTGTGCAGCTTGCTGTCTGCCTATCTCTGTCTGTCTGTCTGTCTCTGTCTTTCTCTATTTTCTTTCTGAGTTTCCCTCTCTCTATATTTTCCCTTTTACCTTTTTCTCTGTCTTTGTCTTCGTGTGTGTATGTGTGTGCGTGTGCGGCGTGCCGTGTGTGTGTGTGTGTGTGTGTGTGCGTGCGTGCGTGCGTGCGTGCGTGCGTGCGTGCGTGCGTGCGTGCGTGCGCGCGTGTATGTGTGTGTGTGCGTGCCGTGTATGTGTGTGTGTGTGTGTGTATGCGCGCGCGCGCGCGCGCGTGTGTGTGTGTGAGTGTGTGTGTGTGTGTGTGTGTGTGTGTGGTGTGTGGTGTGTGTGTGTGTGTGTTTAGTGTGTGTTGTGTGCGTGTGTGCGCGCGTGCGGTACGTTTGTGTGTGTGTGTGTGTCGTGCGTGCGTGTGTGCGGGGCGTGTGCTGTGAGTGTGTGTGTGTGTGTGGTTTTTGTGTGTGTGTGTGTGTGTGTGTGTGTGTTGCTGTGATGTGCTTAGCTTCAACAGTTCGCACCAAAAGTGTTTATTATTTAAAGCGACAGTGTCTCTACCTTGTGTGTTCATTACTTTGGAATGCTTGTTTTCTTATTTTGAACCAATTTATATTCTAACGGGTATCCAATGCGAGCAACGGACAGTGCCGAAATGTCAACGGAGTTCCAGGCCAAGTTTTGCTGATTAATTTTTTAATTTATTTTCAGTTTGATTCTGACAATGACCTGGTGGGTGATTTATGTGACACCAACGATGACATGTAAGTGTATTTTATATAATATATCGTTCGTACTTGTATCTGTACAACGGTGGTAAAATATTACTGACCCAGTAAACCAGAAGAAAACGTCAAATGCTATTGAACCAGAAGAACACGTCAAAAAAATTTGAACCAGAAGAACACGTTAAATGTTATTGAACCAGAACACGTCAAATGTTATTGAACCAGAAGAACACGTCAAATGTTATTGAACCAGATGTTGATCCAGAACTAGTCAAATATTATTGAACCAGAAGAACAGATCAAAAATATTTTGAACCAAAAGAACATGTCAAATGTTCTTGAACCAGAAGAACACGTCGAATGTTATTGAACCAGAAGAACACGCTAAATGCCATTGAACCAGAAAAACACGTCAAATGTTATTAAACCAGAAGAACACGTCGAATGTTATTGAACCAGAAGAGCACGCTAAATGCCATTGAACCAGAAGAATACGTTGTTTTTGAATTAAGCCATTTTCTTTTATTCATAACTCTGTTTCATGTAAAACAAGATCCAAGCAGTCATTCTTGTTTCAGATTTCTGTTTCACGTAAAACTGAATAATAATTTGGGAATTGTTGTTATTGAGTGACTGACGAAATTCCCATTTCTTAGGGGCCGGTCTACCCTTCTCAACGGAGCGAGTGCGAGTGAAATTTGCTACTCCCACTATTGTAAATCGGAAAAAAAATGGCGAGCTGTATGCTTACATTTGCATTTGCATTTCACTGAGCCAGTGCATGTGAAATTTGCTACTCCCACTATTGTAAACCGGAAAAAAATGGCGAGCGCATAGCTTAACTGTTGCATTTGCATTTCACTGAGCCAGTGCATGTGAAATTTGCTACTCCCACTATTGTAAACCGGAAAAAAAATGGCGAGCAGCATAGCTTAACTGTTGCATTTGCATTTCACTGAGCGAGTGCGAGTGAAATTTGCTACTCCCATTATTGTAAATCGGAAAAAAATGGCGAGCATTTGCCTTTCACCAGAGACAAGGACGGAATCCAGAACAACTTTGACAACTGTGAAGTGAACCCCAACCCTGATCAGCTGGATACGGACAAAGATGGACTGGGTATGTAATGATGATGACTGTAGACGTGTATATCGCGCCCGAACCATGAAGGAGAGAGAGAGAGAGAGAGAGAGTGAGAGAGAGAGAGGAGAAGAAAATTTGAGAAGTAAAGGGAACCCAATGATCAGTGAGAACGGACAAAGATGACTGAGTGACTAACTACACCAACACACACACACACACACACACACACACACACACACACACACACACACACACACACACACACACACACACAGAAAACAGAAGAAGAAATTAGCTCCGTCTTGATTCGAATGGTTTAGGCTTTATTTGCGTGCCCACCCCGTGAAACAAATTATTTCCGTTTTGACTGGAACGGCTTTATATGCGCTGGCGTAAGTATAAGTCTCGTGGATGGTAATCAGCATGATACAGTTTGAGTTGTCTGTGGGCTTATAGGAAACATCTTACTGCCATCTGAATACCAGCAAAAATACGATCCTAGCATTTTATTAGCATTCGGAGATCTATACAAATACAAAAGAACTTTATTATTCATAATAAATGCATAACATGAAAATTCGCCTTTTGGGACACACGAATTCCACAAAAGAAGAGGAAAAAGAAAGCAAAAAGACAACAACAACAACAGCAACAAAGACAATTCAACATAACAAAGGTAAAAGTATACAAATAAATAAAAAAACGGAGTAAAACGTAGTAACCAACTATGGCGTAACCAACTGTAGCAGCGGCAGGAGACAGGATGTCGTAAAAAGTCAACAACATCAACAACAACAGCAACTGGCAACAACAACAACAACAGCGACAACGACAACAAGAACTGGCAACAACAACAACAACAAAAAGACAATTCAACATAACCAATGTAAGAGTATATAATTTAAATAAAACGGAGTAAAACGTAGTAACCAACTATGGCGTAACCAACTGTAGCCGCGGTAGGAGGCAGGATGTCGTAAACTGATGCTTGGGAGCAAATATACTACTACTGCTGCTGCTGCTGCTGCTGCTGCTGCTGCTGCTTCTACTACTACTACTACTGCTAAATGATTCTTATAAAGCGCTGTTCTCTAACCAGAGTTAAACTCACTGCGCTGTACAAACATTTTATGACAAAAAGCATATTAACACACATTTCAACAACAACACAAATCTTAAATATTGTAGTCTACCATTATCGCCTATCAAACAATAAACATACTACCTACAGAGAGAGAGAGAGAGAGAGAGAGAGAGAGAGAGAGAGAGAGAGAGAGAGAGAGAGAGAGAGAGAGAGAGAGAGAGAGAGAGAGAGAGAGAGAGAGAGAGAGAGAGAGAGAGAGATGCGCACACCAATCTCTGCTGGTCCACTCAGATACAAAAAAATACAAAAAAAATCTTTCCTAGATCTCTCATGCTTTCTCCCTCCCCCCGCCCCCCACCAATGATATTCATGTACATCCATCTACATTCAACAGCCACACACAGACACACCTTATTCAGACGAAGTACTAGATTCTACTGGAAAGCCTTGGCAAACAAGAAGGTTTTTAGGTGAGATTTGAACTGGGATAATGTTGGTACATTTCTTAGAGTGGCCGGCATTGAGTTCCAGAGAGATGGTGCCATGAAACTGAAAGAACGTTGTCCGAATGATTTGAGCTTTCGCTTTGGAATTTTGAGCAGCTTTTCATTAGAGGACCGGAGAGATACAATGTAGATAATTATACACTTCACCAAAA
>JABMCL010002400.1:20000-22500 GCA_018857735.1 Alviniconcha marisindica | reverse complement strand
TATAGAATATCATATTTAGGTTAATATGTACCATGTGAGCGCTCAGGGCGTTGATGAGCGCATGATAAATGTACATTATTATTATTATTATTATTATTATTATTATTATTATTATTGTTATTATTATTATTATTATTATTATTATTATTATTATTATCTATTCCATGTCCTTAATGGCCTACACGGAGTGATCACCTGGCAGGATGCTGCTTCTCTAAGGCGTATTCCATGTTCTGAATGACAGTCACGTTGTGTTATTATTATTATTATTCATAGCTTTTGTATAGCGCTATTCTCTGCTCTCGAGCAGACTCAATGCACACATTAGCATGTGATTCTAAATGAGTGACTGTATCCTTTTATAGCGCGTATCCATGGAAGTGGTGAACTGGTAGTGCTCTGTGAATGTTGCATGGCTGGTGCCACGTGAAATGCTGCCGTTTCGGCGCAAGTTCTGTGTACACCATTCAACCATGCACCAGGTTACAGTGTCACTTCATTCAAAGCCACATAGGTAGGGTGCATGTGTGCTTAGCTGTAACCTGCCACCTGCACTTTTGGCAGAATGACCGGGATCTTTTACGTGCTACGTGCTACTTTACGTGTTCACGACGCAGGGTGCTGTTTTTCGAGGAAACGGAGCTCGTCGCTGACTCCGGGAACGTGTACGACTTTGAACTGAAGGGTGGACGACTCGGCGTCTTCTGCTTTTCTCAGGAGATGGTCATCTGGTCTGACCTCGTCTACAGATGCAACGGTAAGTCTTGTGCAGTCTGTTCTTTCGCCTCACCTTGTCTACGGATACCAGGGTAAGTCTTGCGTAGTATGTTCTCTGATCTGACCTTGTCTTCAGATGCAATGGTCAGACTTACGAGTCTGTTCTCTGGTCTGATCTCGTCTGCAGGTGCAGCGGTATGAACTGATGAGTTTGTTCTCTGGTCTGACCTCGTTGCAAATACAACGGTAGGGATTGTGGAACATGTTCTCTGGCCCGACCTCTTCTGAAGATGTTACGTATTACAGATGCACAGCAAGACTTGGGATTGTCTGAAGAGGACCAAGCTCGTCTTAAGATGCGATGGAAAGGTTTGCAGATTATCGATTCTGGAGATGGTCATCCGGCCTAACCGACCTTGTCTGCAGATGTTACATGTTACAGATGTGCAGTAAGACTTGAGGATTGTCTGAGGAGGACCGAGCTTGTCTGTAAATTATATGGTAAAGACTGTAGATTCTGGATTTTGGAGATAGTTATTTAGCCTAACCTCGTGTCGATGCATCGTCACGGTCAGGCTTAAGAACACTTAATTCTCTCAGGAAATGGTGGATCGTAATAAGTATAGCTTTGTCGACTTGTGGAAGTCCCACTAGGCGAAAAATTATGTCTACGGTCACTTCGGTTCATAATAAAAACAGCGGGCTTTCCTGGTCTAAATTCTAGGCAGTTTGCCGTAGAAGCACATCGTGTTTGTCGTCTTGTTTTCTTTTCTCTGTTTCGCACTCAGGCTCCAAAGCCACGTACTCGCTGGTATCAGGATTAGAAAGTCTTCCTTGCTCACGGAGCTAGTGAATCCGTCATCAAAACTGAAGAGAATGTCTTTTGACTCGTTCTTCCATAAGTGTCCGGGAGGACGCCAGGCGAGAGACTAGCAGTATGTGGCATTCATCCAGTATCGTGCTCGCTGTGGGTCCATCGCAAAGTCCGGCAGGTCGACCGAAGCATGTCGCCCACAGCGAGTGCACTTCTACGTGTGGCGGTGTCCTAGGCTACATCTTTGAAGAGTAATTTACAAAAAAGGCACAAGCTTAATATCTTAAGATTGACTTAGATTTTTCAAAGTGCAGTGGGCATACTCTGGGCAGTGGGCATACTCTGGTTTGTCAGTGTTGTCGATGGTACTTAGGATTAAAAAAAGAAGAAGAAAAAAAGGATGTATTTTGATAAGTATTCCCAGTAGTACTTACGATGCTTTATTAGTCAGTAATTCCAACAGAACTTACGACATTTATTTTTAAATCAGTCTTGTCAGGGGTACCTACAATAGTTTATTATCTGAGATTTGACAATAATTTATTACTTACGATAGCTTATTAATGGATGCTGTCAATAATACGTACGAGATGGTTGATCAGTTCGTCAATATAGTACTCACGATAGTATATTAGTATTATATTTTCATTGGTACTTACAAAAGCTTTATGTATTATTTATCATTCAATGTTGATAGTGACATTTAACGATGGTGTATTAATCGGTATCGTCAGTGGTCTATTAGTGTGCTTTAAACACACTAATAAAGCATCGTAAGTACTGTTGGGAATACTTATGAAAATACACCCTAAGCAACACCACAATACTGATTGTGTAAAAAAAAAAAAGACAATAAAAAAATAAATTAAAAAAAAGACAAGAAAAAGAAAGAAAAAAAAGAAAAGAAAAAAAAGTAAGTACAGTTTACCATAATGATTAATAAACTTATATCTATCATAAGTTCCAGAA
>JABMCL010002400.1:15000-17500 GCA_018857735.1 Alviniconcha marisindica | reverse complement strand
ATGCATACTATTACACGCCGGTAAATACGATTGACTGTTTACATTTTCAGTCGCATTGATGAGGACGGATTGTGTTCTTGTTTATTAGTGTGCTATACAGTGTCCTTGAAAGCGGTGTTTGTTTTGTACATTCAAATGGGTAAGTGATGTGTGTCGTAGAATTGATCATTTTCTGTAGATTTACGTTAGTGTAAAACGACCTCACGGATTTATACCCCCAGTGAACTACACCCCAGTGAACTACACCCAGAACAACATTGCTGATGCAGGGGCACCAAAAGCTTCAACATTAAACTAAATGTGGGACGTCTTCGAAGCTTCTGTCCTTACTTCAAATTGTCTAAACGTTTTCTTTCGCTGTAGATCACGACGGGCTGGCAATCATCCGGACGCTTCAGCCGATCGCAACGTCGGAATTAACCTTCCGCGTGAAACACCCGAAGAGTGGCTGCGACGTTCTCGCAGTCTAAACGAAGCGAAAGGTTGATTCCGAACAAACTCTTGAAAAAATACGTAATGTCGTGTGTTCATTGATGACCCAGGAATATCCGCTGTGGTCAAAGGAGACAAGGTACAACCCTGTGAATGCTGAATCAGACTCGGGGTGGTGTATCTCAGCTGGTAGCTAAAGCATCGGAAGGATGAGCCAAGCGCAATACTGACACACGTTGGATTCCCCTGTGCGGCAAGGGATTTTTCTCCCAGAGACAGCTTTTAGTGCAGACTCTGTTACGGTGTTCGTACAACCCCCGTTTGCAATCGATTGCATCAACATCTGTGTGCATGTTAAAAATCTCAAACACTGGCTTTGCTGATTTGACACGCAAAAATCCTGCACACACTGCTCTTGGGCCGCTTCTGTAGTCTTATCCACGTAAAACAACCGGAATATTCCACAAGTAATTAAATCCGTATCAAAAGGAACCTTACTGAAATCTTCGTCTGTGTTACGCACCACTCAGGACACTATATGTACATGGTGGCCACATCAGAATTAAGCTTGTGAGGAAAGGAGGGGGGGGGGGGGGGGTGAGCTCAGTGCGGAACCCGCTATGCTGGGGTTGCCTAAAGACTTTCTACAGTCATTTCTATACCGAGGGCAATATTCGTTAACCCCATTTACCCCCCTCCGACAGATACCTCCCCTCCACCACACTCACTCACCTACACCACACGCAACACACACGCATACACACAAACGTGCCACACGTCCCCCCCCCTCCACCCCCCACTCACACACACATACACACACGCGTGCGCGCGCACACACGCGCACACACACACATACACACACGCGCGCGCGCGCACACGCATACCCATATACACACACAAACCACACCACACCACACGCGAACTCTGTCTCTGTCTCTGTCTTTGTCTCTCTCTGTCTCTGTCTGTCTCTGTCTCTATCTCTCTGTCCCTGTATCTCTGTCTGTCTCTTTCTCTCTCTCTGTCGGTACACTGTGACACACTGCGGTACACACACACACACACACACACACACACACACACACACACACACACACACACACACACACACACTCCACACCACACCACATGCGCACTCTGTCTCTGTCTCTGTCTTTCCGTCTCCGTCTCTGTCTGTCTGTCTGTCTGTCTGTCTCTGTCTCTCTGCCTCTCTGTCTCTGTCTCAGATAAACAGCTTCGAGAAAGCATCCAAATCCTTAGGTCTGACGGTAAATTTAGGCAAAACAAAAGTAATGGTTTTTAGAAAAGGTGGTCACATTGCAGCAAGCGTAAAATGGTTCTTGTATGGGAAAGAAATCAAAATATTCAATAGATACAAATACTTAGGGTACACTCTAACAACGAAATTGTCAAGTGTTTGTGCCTGCGAAGATTTTGCCAGCAAGGCCAAAGGATTTTATTTATTTTTAGTCTTGATGAGGACAATGTGGTCTCTAGGAAGTTTCAACACCACTGTATTCTTTCAGCTTTTTGATGCACAAATTAAAGCTATGCTTTTGTATGCCTCCGAAGTTTGGGGCACTTCGAGGCTTGCAAATATTGAAAAAGCTCATCTTTTTGCCTGCAAAAGATTATTAAGTGTGAGTGACAAGACAGCAAACCAAATGGTCTATGGCGAAACGGGAACGTATGCTCTGTTTATCGACAGTACTATTTCTTCCCTTAGATACTGGTTTAAATTCAGTATGATGCCCATGACGAGATTCCCGAAGCAAGCTTGGATCATGCTTTAGAACAGTCTGGATACTAACACTACACACAAAAACAGCAATTGGGCAGGTAGTATAAATGATTGCCTCGAATCACAAGGTTTCCATGATGTTTGGACAAATGGCAGAGTCGAGAATGAAAAAGCTTTTCTCTCAGTATTTAAAAAACGAATGATAGAGCGTTTTAAACAGGGATGATTTTCCAAAATATCGGAGAGTGAAAGATTTTCAACTTATTTCTCATTCAAAACAGTTCACCAGTTAGAAACATATCTTAACGACATAACCATCGAAAAGTTCAG
>JABMCL010002400.1:0-5000 GCA_018857735.1 Alviniconcha marisindica | reverse complement strand
ACATGAAGACGTTCAGTGGAATATGAGATTTTTCAGATACTGGGGGCTTTCCCCGGGGAAAACTTTTTGCATTAGAACACATTTTTTGAGCAAAAATTGTTTTCAAAAGGGGAAATAGTTTGAGAGCAAAACACTTTTTTTTGAGTTAAATTTCGGAATTGGCATCAAAAAAAAATTACGGAAAGTTGGGGGAGAGAATACAGCTGCTTCAGTGACAAGGCACATCCACCCCATCTTTTGAAAAAGTTCAATGGACATAATGTGTGCAAGAAGAAGGCTAATTTGGATTTTTGGTGACAATTTGGCTCAGTTTCGAAAGAAGAAAAATATTTCTAGAAACGGTTTCTGCAAATGTTGTTAATTGCGTTTGCCACTTTGCTGTTCATCTACAGTTCCCAAGTAGGCGATGTTTTGAAACGTTCTATTGGCGTGGTCTCGAACTTTGTTTTAAAAGGGGCTTTTTTTGGGGTTTTTTGTCTCGTCGCCATAACATGCTTTTTGTTTTGTGGATTTAGTGCCATCCGATTTCTACAACACCATCCAGAAATCATTAACTTTGTTGTAAATCCCTACGTATATTATCTATGTTGTCATTAGCTGTATTAAGGGTGCCATCATCAGCAAATAAATCACATTTGGGCTGCGCACGTGTAAGACACAGGGGCAAGTCATTAATAAAGAAGAAAACAGAAGCGGCCCCAGGATCGACCCTTGAGGCACTCCACTTGTTACAGACGCTTCTTGGGAGTATGTGCCATTTACAAGTACCATTGTGACGATCCTGTAAGTAAGATCGTAAGAAAGCTATACTTGCATGCTTAAGTTGTACGTGGATAGTTTTTTTAGTAAAATATCGTGATGAACCAGATCAAAACCTTGCGAAAATCGAGAAATACGGCGCCTGACATTTGGCGATTGTTAAAAGCTGAGAGCCAAGATCAGTTAAACGGGTAACCGCCGTTTGACAAGAATGCCCACATCGGAAGCCAGACTGAAAGAATGGAAAAGCTGGTGTGTTTCTAAAAAGTTTGTCAAATTTTGTAATGTGTCTTTCTAGTGGCTTTGTGAGAACAGACAGGATCGAGATAGGGCGGTAATCGTTCAGATCGGGGGAGATAGTTTTTGTTTTAGGGAGTGGAATTACTTTAGCTCTCTTGAATGCGGTTGAAAAACATTCTTTGTATGCATAAGTTATAAATATATGAAGTGTCTCAGCTATGTAAGGAAGGGGAATTTTTGAAGTTTACACTAATACCATCACAACCTTAATTTCTTATTATCCACTTTGAGATAGATATTCCTACTTCGAATACAGATAAGGGGAATTGAAAATGTGGTATTTTAAAATTCGATCTCTGCAAAAGTTTAGTAACCTATAGAACAATTATACTGAGACCCATCGGTTTTATGGGTTTATTACTTTGGAGACTCAGATAGAAATGGGGGTTGAGTTTGGAGTTCTATGGGAAATTTTGTTTGCAGGGGGTTGGGCCCTTTGTTTGTTGTCTTCCACTTGTTTCTGCTTTATTTGGAAGGTTTAAAATACTTCTTTGGGAAATTTCCGGGTTCGTTTTTGAACAAAATTTTTTTGCTTTTACATTTGTCCCTCAATAACATGGCTTGCTTTATCAGTGTTTAGCCATGGTGGAAGGGTTTGGTGTTTACCCGCTTTTTTTTTGGGGGGGGGCATGCTTTTAATAAACATCAAGAAATAAGTCAGTCCAGTGTGACAGTGCCACATTGGGTTCCCCAAAAGTGTAACATTTTTAAAGGGGTTACGTGCAAATCCCCAAAAAAGCTTTTAAAAAAAGAGGGGAAAGAGAGAGAAGAGAAAGGGGGGGGAGAGAGAGAGAGGGGGGGAGACGGGGGGGAAAAGAGAGGGGGAGAAAAGGGGGGGGGTTAAAAAATACATTTAAAATTCTATAATTTTTTATTTTGTTTTTTTTCTCTTTTTTCCTTTGGGGGGGGGGGGGGGGGGGGGGGGGGGGGGGGGAAGGGGGGGGGGGGGGGGGGGGGGGGGGGAAAGGCTGCTTTCAATATGAAAAAATTTTGGCCCAAAACGTTTTGGGGTAATTCCCTTTATCAACATTTCAAATTTGCCTATGGCACATGATTTACGTGCCTTACGATCTCTTTAAATTTTCTTTATGATCATACTCAATAATCCAAGTTACACCAACGGAAAATCTGTTGTTTCCAAAAAAATACTTGTACATATAAACATATCTCTGTTTACCTCTGGTGGAGTTTATGTGCTTTCATTTACACGCAAGCCATGTGAAATTACCGTGACAACTCGGTCTTTGTTTTTGTGTTTCTTTACGTCTTTCGAGCGCTAATTAACTCCCTTGTGTTTTGATATTTCTGTTGTGCACAAACCCAGCACGGCCACAATGAAAATCAAACTTCGCTAAAAATGAATCGCAGATTATGTCTGAAATATTAAGTCTTTTCTTATTCGTTTATTCTTATTCGTAAACTGCACCAACTCCCTAACTTAAACGTCTTTTAGACCAGTTAAAGTGAAGTTTTTCGTCATGATTTACATGTCCAGTCTATAATTTTACTGTGTGCATGATTTTAGTTTCGACTGATCTAAGAAAGGTTTAGGTTTGGTAAACAAATTTTCTAAATGCAACAGAATATTTGTTTTACTGTGAAAGAGTCAAGATAAAAGAAAGAAACGTCCTTCAACATGACTGTTATTAGGCACATCAAAACTTTCAAATAAAAATACTTATGTGACAAATTAACAAAATTAAAACATATTCTATACATTTGAACGGATCAAGCCAATTCAAATAGTATCATTTTAGAAAAGGTAAGCATAGAAAACAGTATCTTAATATATTTACCTTCTGAAGCGGACTTGTGTCAAAGGCAGGCCGAAAAGCTGGATAAACCTGAAGGAGATCTGTCCAGTATATATAGTCCTCGAGTGTTGAAACCGTGTGGTAGTATTGTTTGATGTTCATGTTAGGGACAAAGAAGTGTCAAATACCAGATGTGGTAGGTTCTGTGCATCTCCTGTTCCAAACGGGTGATGACGCAGATATGAGCTTCTGTCATTTTGTATCATTAAAGATAACGATGCCACATTCAAAAGTCCCTCTCTCCATTTCTCTCTCTCTCTCTCTCTCTCTCTCTCTCTCTCTCTCTTTCCTTTCTCTCTCTCTCTTCTTCTTCTATCTTCTCTCTTCTCTTCTTTTTCCCCCGGCTTTTTTGTTCGCTGTCGTCGCCCCTGTCCTTTCTCTTTTTACTCGGGTTGAGTGCTGTCTGTGTCTTGTCTGTCTGTCTCTGTCTGTCTGTCCTGTTTCCCCTGTCTGTCTGTCTGTCTTTTCCCCTCTCTGTCTCTATCTCTCTATTTTTTGGGTGTGTGTGGGGGGGGGGGGGGGGGGGCGGGGGGGTGTGTGTGGTTGTGTGTGGTGGGGTGTGTGTGTCCCCTTCTCTCTCCCCACCCCTCTCTCCCCTCTCCCTCCCCTCTCTCTCTCTCTCTCCCCTCTCCCCTTTTCCCCTTCTCCCCTCTCTCCCCTCCTCTCTCCCCCCCCCCCCCAAAGTGTGTGTTTTTTAACATTCGGTTTTTATACGTGGGGGTGTGTGTGTGTGTGGTGTGGTGTGTGTGTTTTGTGTGTGTGTGGTGTGTTTGTGTGTGTGTGTGTGTGGTGTGTTGTGTGGGGGTTTGTGTTTGTGTGTGGGGTTTTGTGTGTGTGTGTGTGTGTGTGTGGTGTGTGT
The DNA here is from genome assembly GCA_018857735.1 of Alviniconcha marisindica. Taxonomy (NCBI): domain Eukaryota; kingdom Metazoa; phylum Mollusca; class Gastropoda; family Provannidae; genus Alviniconcha; species Alviniconcha marisindica. The sequence continues at coordinate 1,268 of JABMCL010002400.1, read as the reverse complement.
GTGTGTGTGGGGTGTGTGGGGGGTGGGGGGGGGTGTGTGTGTGGTGTGTGTGGGGTTTTTGTGTGTGTGGGTGTTTTGGTGTGTGTGTTTTGGTGTTTTGGGGTGTGTTTTGTGTTTTGGTTTGGGGGGTGGGGGGTGGGGGTGTGGGGTGTTTTGTGTGTTGTGTGGTGGTGTGGGGGTGTGTTTTGTGTGTGTGTGGTGGGGGTGTGTGTGTTTTGGTGTGTTGGGTGTGGGGGTTTGTGTGTGTGTGGGGTTGTGTGTGTGTGGTGTGTGGGGTGTGTGGGTGTGTGTGTGTGTGTGTGTGGTGTGTGTGTGGGTGTGTGTGGGGTGTGTGTTTGTGTGTGGGGGTTGTGTGTGTGGTGGGTGGGTGTGTGTGTGTGGGTTGGTGGTGTGTGTGGGGGGGTGTGTGTGTGTGTGTGTGTGTGGTTTTTTGGGTTTTGTGTGGTGTGTGTGTGTGTGTGGTGTGTTGTTTGTGGGGTGTTTTGGGGTTGTTTTGGGTGTGTGTGTTTTGTGTGTGTGTGTGTGTGGTGTGTGTGTGTGGGTGTGTGTGTGTGTTGTGTGGGGGGTGTGTGTGTTTTTGTGGGTTTTGTGTGTGGGGGTGTGTGTGGTGTGTGTGTGTGGTTGTGTGTGTGTGGGGTGTGTGTGTGGTGGGTGTGGTGTGTGTTTTTGGGGTGTGTGTGTGTGTTTTGTTTGTGGGTGTGTGTGTGTGTGTGTGTGTGGTTGTGTGGTGTGTGGTGTGGGTGTTTGTGTGTGTGGTGTGTGTGTGTGTGTGTGTGTGTGTGTGTGTGTGGGGTGTTTTTTTTGTGTGGGGGTTTTGGTGTGGGGGGTGTGGGGGTGTGTGTGTGTGGGTGTGTGTGTTTTTCTCTCTCTCTCCCTCTCTCTCCCCCTCCCCCCCCCCCCCCCCCCCCCCAGTGGGTTTTTTAAAACATTGGGTTTTTCCCATACGGTTTTTGTGTGTGTGTGGGGTGTGGTGTGTGTTTTGGTGTGTGTGGGGTGTTTTGTGTGTGGGTGTGGGGTGTGTGTTGTGGTGTGTGGGTGTTGGGGTGTGTGGTGTTTTGTGGGGGGTGTTTTGTTTTGGGGGGTGTGGGGGGTTTTTGGGTGTTTTGTGTGGGGTGGGTGTGTGGGGGTTGGTGTGTGTGTGTTTTTTGTGTTGTGTAGTGTGGGTGTGTGTGTGTGTGTGTGTGTGTGGGTGTGTGTGGTGTGTGTAGGTTTTGGTGTGTGGGTGTGTGTGGGGTGTGTGTTTTGGGGTGTGTGTGTTTTTCTGGTGT
>JABMCL010002464.1:5000-26878 GCA_018857735.1 Alviniconcha marisindica | reverse complement strand
CGTCGAGCGATTCTGTGGCCACCGCAACTGAGACCGCTAGCAGGTTAGGTTATAAACATGTCTGCGTTAATTATTTGCACGTGGCATCTCATACACACACACACACACACACACACACACACACACACACACACACACACACACACACACACACACACACCACTCACAAAATCGTTCAATTTTTTCTCGCTCAACTCCCACCTCTCTTTCAACACGAATTCAAGTGGAGAATGAAAGTTCCAAATATTATTGAATCATAAACGTAAGTCACAAGCATGTCATAAGCAGACAAAAGAAGGGGTTAGAAGGCACAAAGGTTCGAAAAGCCAATATAGCTAGGTAAACTTTAATTGGATGTCTCATTCCCTGAGAATTTAACATAAACAACAATTAAGTCAACACAAAATCGTCCGTGCGGGTTACGAAAGTCTGAGCTACAAACCTGTGAAAAGACAGTTCACAACCGGTGTATCATCAAAAACATCGCCTCACTTTATAATTTCTCAGTAGGGTCTTACACCGAATTTATGGAAGAAAACTTTAAGGTATCTTCCAAGTCTGTGGATAGTGGAAGATGGAATACACAAGAGAATTATTTATGCAAAAGTGAAACCAAAGCTAATCGTGGACTATCGCGGAGCTGGCCTTTTCACATAATATTAAATAGAAAAGTCGAACCTATTAATCGCGGATACGCGGAACAGGCCTTTTCTAACCAGTAAAATAAAGTAACTCCATTAGGAGGTTTAGATCAGAATGGAAAAAATGGAGCCAGGCTCGGATAACGAACCTGACCTCTCAGTCAGAACATATGTAGCAAAACACAGTTTAAGATTCAACAAATCAATCATGAAATGAAAAAAACGTGTTATAACCCATATATTTGAAACAACTCGTGACTACCATGAAGCTGGCCCCTGTACTTAATCATTTAAGCGAACGTGAAAAATAATGAAACATCAGCGACGCCAGATCTTGGCAAGATCAAACAAATAAACAAAAAAACAAAAAAACAAAAAACCTACAACAATCAAACAACAATAAAAGTCCAGAAACTAGGAAGGTAAAAGATAGACAAACCAACCTGTTGAATGAGGATTAAGTTGGCTCTAAATCAAAACTCTAGTTGCACGAATGAAAAACTTGGAAACTTAGAGACTGACTGACTTGAAGACGAACTTGGAGACTGACCTGGAGACTTGGCAAAGCGACTACTGAGAGGGTACACGTTCTTTAAATTTTACCTTGAAAAATACGGCATCGGTGACCAAGAATATGGAATAAAAGAAGAATTTGTAACAGAATAGGGAAGGCAGCTCTTCCATGCCCGTGGATGAACAGGGAGTCTTGTTGTCTACAGTTCGGCCAACTGACTGGCGCTAATTGGAACCATCCTTTGGTCAGTGGCTTCACACGGGAAAGGAGACTACTGCACCCCACGACCGCACTAAGACCCAGCACCAACGAACTATTGACTGAACTAAAAACATTCTCATCTTTTCAACTTCAAAACTTACAAAGACCATTTCACCAACAGTCTGACTAAGGTTGAACGTATATTTAAAAAAAGGGGGATCGGTAACCCGATGCACTTTAATAGAAGGGCTTTTCTCCACATTGTTGTGTTTTGTTTTGTTTTAATTTTATTTAGTATCTGATTCCTTTTCTTTGTTGTTATTGTCGTTTTCTTAAGCTTAATTTTTTCCCTCCCCTTCCCCTGCTTTCTCTGTAAATTATCCAAAATGTTTTGTTTATTTTTTTAAATTTAATTTTTGACTTTTTCGCTCCAGTTGTTTTTCACTGCTATCTTTTTCGTTTCCGTTGCATTCGCTGTCTCGTTTCATACGTGTTCTTCTTCTTCTTCTTCTTCTTCTACTTCTTCTTTATATTATTATTATTATGTTATTATTATTATTATTATTGATACTGTATTTGTCTATATCCTTCTATCATAATATTTCCCTGTGAATGTCTTAGTTATTAGTAGTACTGTAGCAACGGCATATATGTGAGTCGGCCTTTGTGCTAATATCTTCATCGTTGAGAAATAAAGTTTAATCAATCAATCAATCAAACAAATCTCTCTCTCTTTGACTTTCTGTCTTTCCTTCTCTCTCTCTCTCTCTTTGATGCACGCACGCACGCACGCACGCACGCGCGCACGCACGCACACACACACACACACACACACACACACACACACACACACACACACACACACACACAAGTGACAGACACAATGTCACATGTACTGATATCCAAGTGAGAGAACAAAAAAGGTGCAATGCCTGCACGATTTGTCACTACTTCGTTAGTGACAAAACGTGCAGGCATCGCTGCACGTTTTGTCATCTTAGTGACAAAACGTGCCGTAGTGACAAAACGTTCCGCAACAGACCATCCTCTGGCTTCAAAGTATGTGGACGACAATTTTTAACATCTTTCTCACACCGATCATAAATGCACTTATTTTGTGTGGTGACACATGCCATTTTGCATCTGATCACTTAATTATTCACATCGCATCTCTTTCTTGGCAGCCCCCCTCTCTCTTACCCAACTCTTGTTGTTGTTGGTAGTGGTGATGTTAAACTTACTAAACGCCGAAGTACCGGAGGGAACCGAACTCAAAGAGGTAGGGGGAAGGGAAACTATACTAATGCAACACTGTCACCACCAGAATGATTCTGCATTAACAGTGGTGTAAGCCATCTTCCATTAATTGTGAGGGGCAAAGTCACAAGGCAACATTTTATTGACTAACACCAACAGCCTCATCCTTTTCCCTTTCACCTTGCACACAGAAACTACAGGGCTTAATAGGGTCGGGGAGCCCAGGAAGGCCACCTCGACTTTCACACAACTCTTGAACTTTGAAGAGCTGTTACAAGTAAATATGGTGCTTAACGTCCACAGAAACCACAAGGCTTATTAGGAACGGGGAAGGGATGTTAACATCGTGCTTAGCGTCCACAGAAACCACAAGGCTTATTAGGGACTGAAGGGTGTTAACAAAACATTCTCATTTTATATCTCTCGTTTCAGTATGCTGTATTGCTTCTGAGCATTCAAGTTCAGCTAAGCGCCACCGCTTCGCAAGAGAAGGGACGGGAAAAAGCCCTGGCGGCTAGATTAAGGGCTACGCAAAACGGGATTAGGTGGATAGGGGTCAGTTATCAAAGCAGCAGACCCTCACCCCTGCAAAACCTCTTGCCATCAAGGTAACAAGTGGATTCCAATAAGGACAGCAGTCTCTGATGTACCGCCTGTCAGGCAAATGCACGAGCCGTGGGGAGAGAGAATAAAGGCCAATGTTGTCGCAGCTGAACACTCGGGGGTCACCCGGTATATCTGTGCAACTTTACATTGACAGATTTTATTGTCCCTAATATGCTTTTTAGCACCTGAGGACATTAAACTAAAAAAATGTATGGTATGACACATTTTGTGCATTCTGTAGAGAGAGGATTGTCTGTGACCGCGATTTTGATTACCTTGCCACATGGGCAGCCACATGCAAAAAATGGCCAATGATTAATTTTTACACGATAAGCCCACACAGGAAATACATTAGACAGACTCAGGAAAACATGAGCAGAAGAGGCGTACATGCTATTTACTGCTGTAAGTAGGCCAAGCAGCCTGTGATTTTGTCTAGTTCAACCCCCAAAACACAATTGTCTGAAGTCCGTTCCGAAGCATGAGTGGAAAAGATCAAGTCACTCTCAGTCAGTCACAATTGTCTGAAGTCCGTTCCGAAGCATGAGTGGAAAAGATCAAGTCACTCTCAGTCAGTCTCAGTTCCCAAAGGGGAGTAACTGCTCCGTCTTCTCAAATTTTATTCCTCTGCTTCCTCAGTTTTTGTTTCCCCTAGGGGCACGCACCTTTTCAGTACCCATCGGACACCTTTTTCCTATCTTTGGAGTGGAGCTTAAACGGTACATTTCTCGTAACTCCTGTGTACCTACACAGAGGTGCACCTTTACTAATGCCGTGTGGGTGTGGCCAAAAATTAATAAGGTGTTGCGGAGGTGTCACTCCAGAACACCTCCTGTGCAACTAAAAAAAGGAATACCTAGTTCTGCTCTGGGTTAGTATATATATATATATATATATATATATATATATATATATATATATATATATATATGAGGTGACACGGCGGCTATTCACTCACCAGTCAGCTGCAACGCAACCAGCACTAATAACTGCGATCAGCTTCTGCCGTAGACTTCCTGTCAAGACCAAGGGCAAAGATGGCTGCCGTATCTGCGATATTCGTCCTCGGTATGGCTAATGGCATAACATTACGCTCTGTTAAAAAAAAAAATCTCCAGAAGAAAAGTTAAACTTTTTAGCTGCCACTGTTAGACTGTTGGACATTTTCCCCACCCCTTCTTCTTAAATTCCGAAATAGTGTTTGATTTGTTGTAGTGTGCTTTGCTGGGACAGGATAGATAATAATAATAATGGAAATTTGTAAAGTGCCTACCCTACGGCTCAGAGCGCTGAACAAACATACACACATAATGTACATCGAGATGGATTTTTGTTTAGTTTTTTTTTGTTTAAAAAAAATGTATATATCAATATACATATATAAGTTTCTGCCGTAGACTTCTTATCAAGACCAAGAGCAAGATGGCTGCCGTATCTGCGATATTCGTCCTCGGTATGGCTAGTTACATAAAATTATGCTCTGTTCAATTCTCTCTTTTTTCTCTCCAGAGATTGTTGTGTTTTTAACACTCTACCGTTGGTCAATTCTGATGAAAAGTTTGCATTTCTAGCTGCCACTGTTAGATTGTTGGACATTTTCCCCCCTTCTTCTTAAATTCCGAAATAGTGTTTGATTTGTTATATCTATATATGTATATATATATATAGATGACGTTGACTATGTGCCCAAAACAAGAACAAAGCAAAAGCAAAACTTAGTGGTCTTTCCGATTATTTTAGCGATTCTAAGTCGTCATCTAAGAATCCTAATTTTATCTCTCAGTTGTAAAACATTCTGGAAGTTTTCGTGTAATTCAGATTTATAACCGTGGCTATTGTTTTCCCATGCGTAACTGAAAATTACGAGAGAGAGAGAGAGAGAGAGAGAGAGAGAGAGAGAGAGAGAAGAGAGAGAGAGAGAGAGAGAGAGAGAGAGAGAGTAAGTAAGTTGTCAACCGGTGCGGTTATATCAGGGCGATACACATGTCATATTATATATTCTATTTTATTTTGAATAATGTGTATGTCTTAAAATGGGTCTATATACAGCTTTAAAACCATGCTTAAAAGGTGAAAACACAAACATACCTAAAAACGATCTCAATTTTTTTTCTTCTCCAAAACAAATTAATTCCTTTCAAAAAGTTAAAAATCGTTTCAGGTGAAACATCCTGAAACAATATGCGCAGTGATTTAGCTGTAAAGTGGCTGTCTCTTATTTCAATAAAATCCGAACAAGTAAGTAAAATATGCTCTATGGTTAAACGTTTATCACATCCGATGCACATTGGCGGTTCCTCACCCTTCAATAAAAAGGAATGAGTAATAAAAGAATGGCCAATGTGCAATCGGGCCATCACAGTTTCTTCTTTTCTGTTTGTCCACGGACAAACTATACATTCTTGTAATACTGGGAATATTTTATATAATTTCTTTTCCGGGAACTCTCCCCACTCAGACTGCCATAGTTCTAATATATATTTATTTGTGCGTGATTTTAGGTCTGAGAATGGGATGAGCTCAACCTAGATGTCGCCATCAAGGGCATCCTTAGCTGCAGAATCTGCAGCCGAATTTCCCCTAATGCCAACATGGCCGGGAACCCAGATCAAAACAATCTCTCTCCCCTCTCTTGTCATTTCTGTATATAATTCTAAAATCTGAACTAAGACTGGATGGTCGTACTTTAGGTTAAATATTGACTGTAAAGATGAAAGTGAATCTGATAATATCAAAAACGATTTTCCTTTGGAATAATAAACATGTTTGAGAGCTAAAAGAATAGCCCTCAACTCTGCTGTATGTATTGAACTGTCGTCTGGAAGCCGACAGGTAAAAGGTTTATTAATTCGTTTAGTGGATATAGCCGCCGCAGCGACTCCTTCCTCTGTTTTAGAACCGTCGGTGAAAAAAACTTCTGATAAAGGGTATTCTGAGATAAGTTGTAAATAGAGCTGTTTGTATATTTCCGGGTTTGTTGTATCTTTTTTGAAACTGGTTAGGTCAAAACGGACTGCAGGAACGGAAAGTTTCCATGGGACAATGTCCAATGAGGGAGCATCGTCTACCAGATTTAGGTTAAGTTTGGATTTGTCCAAGTGGGGGAGAATGCGGATGCCAAGAGGTGGAACCTTTGACTCCGATTCTTCAAATAATTTGGTGTTTTCGGGTTCAAAAACGCAACTATAGGCTGGGTTTTCCGGCAGGGATTTGAGTTTAAGGACATAGTTTAAAGACAATTTTAATCGGCGAGTAGTTAATGACGGTTCATGTGCTTCTATATATAGACTTTGAGCAGGAGATGTACGGAAGGCACCCAATGCGATTCGTAAGCTCTGATGGTGGATCGGATCCAATTGTTTCAGAACTGACCGACGGGCCGATCCGTACACAATGCATCCATAATCCAATTTGGAACGGACTAACGAACGGTAAAGGCGTAGCAGGACGATACGATCAGCTCCCCAACCAGTATGTCCCACTACACGAAGTATGTCCAGAGCCTTCTGACAGGAGGTTTTAAGGTATTGAATGTGATTTTTAAAAGTAAGTTTTGTGTCAAAGATAACACCAAGGAACTTTGCTTCTCTGACTACTTTTATAGGTGTTTTCCCCAGAAGAATGTTAGGGTCTGGGAAAACCCCGTACTGTTGATGGAAATGAATACAGACCGTCTTAGAGGTGGAGAACTTGAAGAGAGAGAGAGAGAGAGAGAGAGAGAGAGAGAGAGAGAGAGAGAGAGAGAGAGAGAGAGAGAGAGAGAGAGATGCTGTCAAAGCGCTTGAAATGAATTTTGAAATTCTTGACAAAGAGAGAGAATGAAAGCGCGTCTACAATGGGAAAGAACTAGATTTAGCTGCACCAGTGAGTAACTCACTCTTTTTGATGAAATAGATCTAGTAGTAGTACGTTGTGCACTTTTACAATAGTAGGTAAACGACACTCTTTGAAAGCTGTGATTAAAACAAAAAGACTGTCACCAATAGATGATGATAAACTGATGGGGGGTGAGGTCGGGGCTCAGTAAATCTCTTCAGCTACTGAACTTGTATGAACGGTAACTTCACAGAGTAAAAAAATTTTTTTCGCGGAATTATGTTTTGCATGCGCAGGGTGGTGCTTTTTACTGCTTTTTATGCACATCTTTCAGTCGATAGCCTGTTTTGGGTCCGTCTTTTTGTAAAGATTCAAACCGATCAGACAACCCACGTAAGCACACAGTCAACGATAAAATATTAGATGAAGTTATCGAAACGGGCAAAGGACAGAAAGTAAAGGCGAAATCGCCGAAACAGACATGCCGACCGGTCAAGAGATGTACAAGTAAATATTTACAGAATCTTACCCCAGGAGAATGTTCGCTTCTGTGGTATGTGTAAATTTTGCCAACGAAATTAGATGGTACACAAATCAAGAAATGTGTACAGTATAGCAGTCAACTTTTCAATATGTTTTTAGTAGAAAGGGCATGGTGATGTCAGGAATAAATGACGTCAGAAGGCATCAACATTGTTGTACTGTTTGTGGAGAAAAGACGCGTGAAAGGATGGTATGCGAAGATTAATGAATAATTGATTAACAAAGCAAACAAGGCAAGCCATGTCGCCTGGTGCGGCAACACCCCCCACCCTCCCCCCCCCCCCCCCCCCCCCCCGGTGGCATACTATTCCCTTCTTTCGTGTGTAAATTTTGTAACCTAATACAGTGAAATAAGACAATTGTGCAATACACGGAAAAGAAGTTTTAGCTCATATAAATGAAAAATTTATTAACATAAATTACAAGATGATGCAATAAAATAAATGCTATCCGAAATGGCGTCAACCTACATGTTCATTTACATTGTCCCTTCCTGCTGAACACGAAGTTACCTGTCAATTCGTCTAATGGTCTTCGTACCCACAGGCATACACGGAAATAAATCTACCTGTTCATCTTGATACTTCGCTTCTTGCTAGCCATGATCGAAGATCTACTTGTCCCCTCAGCTAGGATTCTGCATGTCCACAGATGTACCCATTTAACATACCTACCCGTTTATCTTGATGCTGTACACATCGACATACCTACCCGAAAATAAATCTGTTTATTTTAATGCTTTCCTATTAGGGTACCCTACCACAAAGACCTGCTTCTTGACTCTACTATTCCTTTACATGCCCATAGATGCACCCGTTCATGGCCGTGCCTGTTAATTTTCATACTTCTATTCAGATTAGTCGCTAATATCTACCCATCAACATTTCTATCGCTCTACGTGTCCACAGATATAGCCGTTCATCAGTATGTCTGCTCAGTTTAATTCTTCCTTTCCGGCATAACTTCATGCACAATTACCCTTCAACTCATCTACTGGGCTACCTACACACAGACGTACCCGAAAATAAATCTACCTGATTATTTTCATGCTTCTCTTTCGTCTAACCACAAAGACCTACCTGTCACCACAACTACTTGTGTACATGCCCATAGATGTGCCCGTTCATGACCCTACCTGTTGATTTTATACTTTCATTCCGATTAACCGTTAAGATCTACCCGTCAACGTTTCTACATGTCCACAGATGTACCTGTTCGTCAGTATACCTGTTCAGTTTATTTCTTCCTTTCCGGCATAACTTCATGCACAATTACCCTTCAACTCATCTACTGGGCTACCTACACACAGACGTACCCGAAAATAAATCTACCTGATTATTTTCATGCTTCTCTTCGTCTAACCACAAAGACCTACCTGTCACCACAACTACTTGTGTACATGCCCATAGATGTGCCCGTTCATGACCCTACCTGTTGATTTTATACTTTCATTCCGATTAACCGTTAAGATCTACCCGTCAACGTTTCTACATGTCCACAGATGTACCTGTTCGTCAGTATACCTGTTCAGTTTATTTCTTCTTTTTCGGCATAACATGCACAATGACCTTTCAACTCATCTACTGGGGTACCTACACACAGATCCACCCGAACTTAAATTTACCTGTTTACCCTCATGCTTTTCTTTGGTCTAATAACAAAGACCTACCTGTCCCCACAACTACTTATGTACCTGCCCATAGATGTACCCGTTCATGACCCTACCTGTTCATTTTCATACAGTCTTTCTGATAACCGTTAAGATCTACCCGTCAACGTTTCTACTGTTCTACATGTCCACAGATGTACCTGTTCATCACTATAACTGTGCAGTTTATTTCTTCTTTTTCGGCATAACCTGCACAATGACCTTTCAACTCGTCTACTGGGGTACCTACACACAGATCCACCCGAAATTAAATTTACCTGTTTACCTTCATGCTGCTCTTCCGTCTAACCACAAAGACCTACCTGTCACCACAACTACTTGTGTACATGCCCATAGCTGTACCCGTTCATGACCCTACCTGTTCATTTTCAGACTTTCATTCCGATTAACCGTTAAGATCTACCCATCAACGTTTCTACTGTTCTACATGTACACAGATGTACCTGTTCACCACTACACCTGTTCAGTTTATTTCTTCTTTTTCGGCATGTAACAATGATATTTTGCAAAGTTCCGGTTCAGTGTTGCTTTGTGTCCTCAGAGAATGTGTATACTATTAGAGACTGGATTTTGCTAGGTTATCATTATGTACTTTATTTGGATCTAGGCCAAGAATTGAGTGGGGATAATTAATGTATTTAATATGCTGTTTTGGGGGAATTTCTTCATTAGAATTTAGATGTAGTCTTGGTTGTCAGTGTATCAGTTCATGATAAATATTGTTGTGAGAGTAAGAGGATGGGTTCTGCTAAGTTAATGAAATAATTGTGATGTTTGGTATTTTTCAGTATTAGGATGACAGAGTTCTGTCCCCTGAGTTCCTAATAGAAATACTTACGATGTCATCATCGAAGTGATGTCATAATGTTATGCAAAAAACAAGTTTTTACATCACAGATCATCAGCTATCCATGCCCTAACCGACAACTTTTGGGGGACGGCCTTTGTCAAACTGATAAGGTGTGTGCATCTAGCCAGTGTTTTTAATGTGATATTGATATTTCTTCTATGGTATCTGATAGGTTTAATTTCATGGCTCATTTACTTGTTTGTCTTATGTATTTATTCTATTATTTTGTCATTTAATTTCTTTGGGGGTTATAATCATGGTCCATGCGACTGTGAAGTAGGCTTTCTAACCTTGTGCTGCTATTATAGTTGAAAATATATTATGGTCCACATTATTCCTTGTAGGAGTATTGAATGTATTGACCTGGATTGTTTCAACAGTTACCTTGTGTCAGATATTTTTCTGTTCCCAGTGTTTGTCTGGAAGGTTGTTGAAGGAGTCTTCTGTCTAGCATTGCTGTTATTTTATACTGCTGATATAATGCTTATTGGCAAGTTGTTCTTATATTTTTCTTCTTCTTTTCTTGTACAGGGTAAAACAAAACAAACTTAAATTAAAATAAAAAAGACATATACATCAACAACGATAACAGCTACAACTACGACTTTAATAAACAAAGGCCACGGACCATCAATGTTGGTGTTCAGTGTTTAGTCATTATGGTATGAACGAACCCGCCAGTGGCAAGAAAATCTAAATTCAAAACACCACCCCGGCAACAGGCATAACATGCACAATGACCTTTCAACTCATCTACTGAGGTACCTACAAACAGATCCACCTGAGAATAAATTTACCTGTTTACCTTCACGTTTCTCTTTCGTCTAACCACAAAGACCTACCTATCACCACACCTACTTGTGTACATGTCCACAGATGTACCCGCTCAGGACCCTACGCGTTCATTTTCATACTTTCATTCCGATTAACCGTTAAGATCTACCCGTCCACAGTTCTGCTGTTCTACATGTCCACAGACGTACCTGTTCATCAATATACCTGTTCGGTTTATTTCTTAATTTTCTGCATATCCTACGCAATGACCTTTCATCTACTGAGGTACCTACCCACAGATACACCCGAAAATAAGTTTACCTGTTTACCCTCCTGCTTCTCTTTCGTCTAACCATAAAGACCTACCTGTCACCACAACTACTTGTGTACCTGCCCATATTTGTACCCGTTCATGGCCCTACCTGTACATTTTCATACTTTCATTCCGATTAACCGTTTATATCTACCCGTCAACGTTTCTACTGTTCTACATGTCCACAGATGTACCTGTTCATCACTATACTGTTCTGCATGTGCACAGATGTACCCGTTCATCACTATACCTGTTCTGTTTATTTCTTCTTTTTCGGTATAACATGCACAATGACCTTTCAACCCATCTCTGGGTACCTACCCTCATATCCACCCGGGAAAATATAATTTACCTGTTTACCCCCCTGCTTCTCTTTCGTCTAACCATAAAGACCACCTGTCACCACAACTACTTGTGTACCTGCCCATATTTGTACCCGTTCATGGCCCTACCTGTACATTTTCATACTTTCATTCCGATTAACCGTTTATATCTACCCGTCAACGTTTCTACTGTTCTACATGTCCACAGATGTACCTGTTCATCACTATACTGTTCTACATGTCCACAGATGTACCTGTTCATCACTATACCTGTTCAGTTTATTTCTTCTTTTTCGGTATAACATGCACAATGACCTTTCAACTCATCTCTGGGTACCTACCCTCATATCTACCCGATTTTTTTTTACCTGTTTACCCTCATGCTTCTCCTTTGCCTAAGAACAAAGACCTACCTGTTAATTTTCATACTTTAAATATTCTATTATTGATTAACCGCTAAGATCTACCCGTCAACGTTTCTACTGCTCTACCTGTCCACAGATATATCCGTTCATGTGTATACCTGCTCAGTATTTCTCCCTTTTCGGCATAACATACACAGTTAAATTTCCGCTCATCTGCTAGGGTACGTATACACAGATCCAACCGGAAATAAATTTACCTGTTTATCTTCATACTTCTCCTTTGTCTAACAACAAAGACTTACCTGTCACCACAAATACTTGTGTACCTGCCCATAGATGTACCCTTTCATGACCCTACCTGTTCATTTTCATACTTTATTTCAGATTAAACGCTAAGATCTACCCGTCAACGTTTCTACAGCGCTGCATGACTCCGTTTATCTGTTTATTTTCATGTTTCTCTTTCGTCTAACCACAAAGACCTATCTGTTACCACATATACTCGTGTACCTACCCATGAGCTACCTGTTCGTTTTCATACTTCAAATCAGATAAACCGCTAAGATCTACCCGTCAGCGTTTTTACTGCGCTGCTTGACTATGTTTATCGTCATGCTTCTCATTCGTCTAACCACAAAGACCTGCCTGTCATCACAACTACTTGTGTACCTTCCCATACATGTACCCATTCATGGCCCATGTACTGTACATTTTCATACTTTAAATCAGATTAACCGCTAAGATCTACCCGTCATCGTTTCTACTGCGCTGCAACACCCTGTTTACCTGTTTATCTTCATGCTTCTCTTTCGTCTAACCACAAAGACCCACCTGTCACCACAACTACCTATGGATGTACCGTTCATGACCCATGTACTGTTCATTTTCATACTTAAAATCACATTAACTGCTCAGATCTACCCGTCAAAGTCTCTATTGCGCTGCATATCCACATTTGTACCCGTTCATCAGTATACCTGTTCAGTTTATTTCTTCTTTATCGGCATAACCTGCACAATGACCTTTCAACTCATCTACTGCAGTACCTACACACAAATCTACCCGTAAATAAATTTACCTGTTTGTCTTCATGCTTCTCTTTCGTCTAACCACAAAGACCTACCTGTCACCACAACTATTTCTATACCTGCCCATAGATGTACCCGTTCATAACTCTACCTGTTAATTATACTTTTATTCCGATAAGATCTACCCGTCAATATTTCTACTGCTCTACATGTCCACAGGTGTACCTGTTCATTACTATACCTGTTCAGTTTATTTGTTCCTTTTCGGCATAACATCTACAATTACCTTTCAACTCATTTACTGGGGTACGTACACACAGATCTACCTGAAAATAAAGTTACCTGTTTATCTTCATGCTTCTCTTTTGTCTAACCACAAAGACCTACCTGTCACCACAACTACTTGTGTACATGCCGATAGATCTACCCGTTCATTACCCTACCTGTTCATTTTGATTATTTCGTTCCGACAAACCATTTGTACTTACCTGTCCTCTCGCCTGTTGTTCTAAATATTCAGAGATTTACCCTTTCATCAATCAACCGGTTCGATTTGAGTGTATTTCACCTGGCTTTACATGCACACTTATCTGTCAACTCATCTGCTGGTCTGCGTACCAACAGACCCACCCGAAAATGAATGTACCTGCTAATTTTGATGCAACTTGATATGTAAACTTACCTGTCCACTTACAGACCCGTCTATATACCCACCGATCATGTTCATCTTGATCCTTTCTTTCCGGTTAACCACGAAGATTTACCTCTACACTCACCTCCTAGTCCAAAGATACTATTACCTTAGTGGACATGTATGTGGACAGATGAGAAGATTCCACAGGTATATTAATCATCTAAACTATTTGTGATAGGGAGAGGCATAACTGTGCCGACATGTTTGCAGTGAGCCGTGAAGAATAGCAAGAAAATGCTTGTGTGGATAAACGGGTAGTTTTGTGACTATCACCTGAGTGTACAGGCATGCGGCTAGCTCGTTATATATTTTTCACACATTAACTGACGGGTAGGTCTGTGGTTTAGGAGACAATAGCCTGAATGTGCATGTGTGTGGTGCACAGTTGCATTTAATGAAAGGGCAACTTTGTCTGTCTGGAAACCATACAGGTAGACGCGTCGAAAGACTGTTACATGTTATTGAACGATTTGGTTTCTGAGTAGGTGCAATATGGCCATCAGAGCAGGTGCGCCACTGCCAATCACAGGGGTTTGTAGGTAGGTAGTCCAATAGCTTTGTGGTTTCCTATCCAATCATTTGAAAATAATAATTTATTAGAATTTTTTCATCAACAAGAAAGGTAGATCGATTATCATTCATATGTGTGGATAAGGTAGGTGCTCATACATAACCACGGTGGTAGAATAAAACACATTAATTACTATTATGTAGATATAATAATAGCAGCCGGTAGATCTGTAGTTACGCTGGCAAGCCTCTGTGTCATCAATGTTTACTACGTTCAATTTTGCATTAGATCTAGCCATTAGATCTAGCCATTTTCTTCTGTATGATTACAGACTCGATGAATTTTAGTTGACTCGATGTGCTGTCTTGACAATGAAAAATATTTATATTCTGCCAATGTAGGCGCAGGTACGTTTACGATATTATTTCTGATGCAGCTGTGACCAGCAATAAACTGAATCAACAAATCAAACAGGATGCATATGTTGCCGGGGTGGTGGTTTGAATGTCGATTTTCTTGCCACTGGCAGGTTCGTTCATACCGCTCTGACTGAACACTGAACACCAACATTTATGGTCTGTGGCTTTTGTTTATTACTGTTGTAGTTGTTATAGTTGTTGATGTATATGATTGAAAGTGAAAAGGTGCCAAGTCCGACACCCACCATACAAATTTGTTCATAACTTATTATTATGATGTTCTTTGTCCAATTTTTGTTTGTGGCCTTAAAGCTGAAGGACTCAAGAGTGCTTGAGAAAGAAATCAGAAGGAAGCACGCAAATATAAGAGAACACGAAGTGAAAGTGACGGTGCAAATCTGACAAAATTGTCGTGTATTTTGACTTCGCGTGATGGTGCAGGAACTGAGGTGTATATAGTTGTGGATAAACACAGAAAATAAACATATTTTTGGTCTTATGGTGTTGTTCTTGAATTGAATTGTCTATGGAATTGTTCCAAAGCAACCCAGCAGCCTGAATTTCGATGTGATATGGCATCGAACTGTGCATGTTACTTGTTACACTTGTCGTCACATTTCTTGCAAGCAGACAAACACATCTCAAGCATGCTAAAAGAATGGAATGAATCCGAAACGAGGTTTATAAACTCATTGGAAGATGACGTTTTCGATGCTTACTAGCAAGATGACATTTTTTTATATTTAACGACCGATTTTGGGTGGAAAGTGTGTTTGTGTCACACTGTAACAAGTAACATATTCGAACTTTTAACGCTTATTTCAAACGTATTTGACAATCGGCGAAAGTGGAAGTTTGATTTTTGGAAAACCGTTAACGATGTGCGGACGCCCGAATAAACAACTTTCTTTTCCAACTGTGGAGTTTCGACGAGAAGGTAAGAATTTTGTTGTTGTCACACCAACATTTCATGTAACAAGTAACATTTTTGGTACCAAGGAACATGCAAACACTGTAGCTATCTCATGTGATTACTAAGATGGTGTATTTCTGATGGCAGTGTTATGCTCATACTGACACACAACTTCAAATTTAACATTCGGCATCACTTGGTGGTGGTTGGTGACATTGTGGGTGGGGGGAGAATCCTCTGTGACGGAAGCTTGTATGTCGTCACGTGTCTCGAGTGACGTATGAAAGGGTCAGTGAAGTTGAAATTATACAATAGAAGCTCAATTGCCCGAACAGCTTGCGTGCTTACGATCTTAAATTTAGTGTCCTTCGTGGAGTTGTGTGCAAATGCTGCGTGATAAATCAGATCTATTACTTTTGTGTTACTAGTGACCAGTGTGATCCGTGACGACACTGTGTTTGTCGTGAGTGTCTTAAGGAACATTCAAGTACTAAGAAACATGCAAACATTGTTGAGATCTCATGTAAATTAAATGATACTGTATTTATGATGAAAATATGGTAGAGAGTAAAGCACAACTTCAAATTATTCTGTTGCCTTCACCCTGTAATTCATGTCAGTGTTGGTGAGAGTGGGGGGAATCTTTGTGACAGAAGCCTGTACGTTGTCACTGTAAGTTGTCTCACTAGGCCACTGGTAGTCTTGCTGCTGCTAACACTAACAGTCATGTGTTTAAGTGTTAATGGTCTTTTGGGTTAACAGTGATAGAGAGTGGTGATGCCAGAAGTTGGATGTAACAACACTATAGCTATGTTTTTCTCACAGGTATTTGGTCATTTTGACTTTCTGTTTCAGGTGTTAGGGCAGGAGGCTGATCCTGATGGTTCTGTCTGGATGCGAAACCTAAAACCATGGAACTGGGATGGGAAGCAAGCCTGGAAATGGGAGGATGCAGCATCCTACTTGATTGAATGCCAAGTTCCGGCAGCAGATGTCCTCAGGAAAATGGAAGATGTCCAGCTCCATGATGATGGGAGATTATTATTTTTACACTTTCAACTAAAGTTCAGGTTTTCACATTGGGACTGGGAGAGAAAGTGTTCAGTTTTCTCACAGCTTTGGTGCTGTTTTTCATTTTCTAAGCAAGGACATACATTCTATTTCTAGGTTTTCACACTTGGAGTTAAAGTGTTGCCTTTTCTAAGCAAGGATGAAGAGCTGGGTTGTCACACTTGGAGATAAGAGTGTTTTGTTAAGTTTTCTGACATTTTCAGTGTTTTGTGGAAGGCCAGCAAAAACTTCTGCACATCAAAAATAGAAAAGAAGAAATATATATATAATTAATTAAAAAATAAAAAGGGGGATAGTTCTGTGGCACCTAAAACCATGAAACGGGGGTGACGACAAGCTTGATGGAATGCAAAGTTCTGGCAGCAGATGCAGATCTTACATTTCCCTGAAAACGTGATGGGATTTTTCTTTTCTTTTTTTCTTCTTTTAATTTTGACTAAGTCCTAGGTTTTTACAGACATGTCACATCTTCAGTGTTGTTGTTTTTCTTTTTAATACCAGGCAAAATAAAAAGTTCAGTACAATGCAGGTGGTGCGTTTGTGGAAAAAGGGAAAAGATTTTAAACAAAAATAATGCAGTATTATATCAAAATTATAAACTAGGTTTTGCAGGGTGGTTTAAAAAAAGGTTTGAGTTGGTGAACAAAAGATGGGATGGGTCAAAAAACATGTAAGTAGGGTTTCGGGCCCTTATTAGTGTGGTCTAGTCATTTTGATAAGTTATAACAATTCATAATCATGTCTACATATCATTTGCAACATTTAACATTTGATGCTGCTGAGATGGTGGGCATTTCAAGAGATTTAGCTAATGCATCTGTTGTGCTCGGAAGTAGTAATAATGTAAAATGTCCACTAGCATGAGGGACAGTGTTACAAAGCATTAAGCCTATCCGATGTATCGCACTGATGAGAGTCCTGTGGTGGGATTCGAAACTCAAGTCTTGTGCACCGGGGTTGCGTTGTTGAGGCACGCATTCTTCTCGGTGAAGTCGCTTTTTGTTTTTTCTCACACTCTTGACTGAAAAAGATCACTTTGTCATGTTTTGTTATAGTTAATTTGTATATCATACATAACATTTCAAATTTCATTTTTATGTGAAGCTTGTGTGTTGGGCATTCTTAGTTTTCTGTCATTGTTTTGAGCAGTGAAATACAGTGTACTAGCAACAAAATACATTGTCCAGATTGGGAGTGCATTGGATGGTGTATGGTGGTACATTATGTTTGTCGCAAGTAACACATGGACAGTAACTGTTCCATGGTGTAAACCAAAATTCTGGTGTCAAGATTATAAAAATACACACCAGAAAACCTTACTAAAGCTGGCAGTTGAACAAATGGAAAACTGAATCACATTTTTGACGCTGAATTTGGTAGTTGCTTTGTTCTGGTTTCTGGGGACTCGTGACACCATTATGTTTGTTTCTCACAACATGAGTGTGAATGACTACAGAGAGGGTTAAGCTTATATACTTTAGACCAGTTTGCTTCAGTTATTAAGTATTTGTCACAGTTACAGTCATGCATGTCACAAGTAACATTTTAGATGCTCTTTACTTCAGCTGTTACAGGCATTCTCTGGCATTTGTTTTAGTTTTTTTAATTCTGGGAAAGTTTCCAAGTTGTGCCATTTTCAACAGTAGCTCTGATATTTGATATAAATGACATTTTCTGCTTTTTTAAGTTACTTGTGACTACAGCATTTTATTTGTCGGCGCAAGCACATGTGTCACAAGAAACCAATAAGTTGAATTTAAGGTAGTAGTCTGAAGAGGTTGTTGCTCATATCATTATAATTAAAGTGATTGGACTGTTCGCATGTAACAAAAGAGGATTTTATAGCCCAAAGAAAACATTGCTTCTGTATAGCTGCGTGTTTCTTGTTACTTGTGACACCATACTTTGACGTCACATGCACATGTGTCACAAGTAACATGTGAAATGCTACTTTCAGTGTAAGAATCAGAGTCTGCCACACTTACTGTCATTTGATCTTGTACCGAACAAATATCTGTCCTGACAAATAAAGTTACCCCTCCATAGTTTTGCTCTCCTTTACAGTGTGGAATTGTCTGCGCGAGGTAGAGTTGTGTGTGCACTAGTGATGTTACAAACACTGCCAGATCACCACAGTCACCACTACAATGTGAAAACTGACATTACACATGCATCGCATTTGGGTTGCAGAATGTGCTCTTTGAACATTATTTCTCAAATATTGTGCATACAGCAAGATAATTTATGTTGTCACACGTCACGAGTAACATGCACACTGATGTCAATTTCAAACAGCGATATAATAAATACCAGTCAACTTTCATCTTTAATGCATACAAAGCCATTTCCGTGGAAGAAAGAACCACCAAAGCATGCCCCAATAACGACTGTCAAAGACATTTCATTTTTGAGTGACTGGGAAAGCACCTTTTGACACTGCACCATATGTCTTTTTTTTTCTTCTTCTTTTTTCATCCTGTACAAGAAAAGAAGAAGAAAAATATCAGAACAACTTGCCAGTCAGCATATATCAGCAGTATAAAATAACAGCAATGCTAGACAGAAGACTCTTTCAACAACCTTCCAGACAAACACTGCAAACAGAAAAATATCTGACACAAGGTAACTGCTGAAGGTCAATACATTCAATACTCCTACAAGGAATAATGTGGACCATAATAGATTTTCAACTATAATAGCAGGCACAAGGTTACAAAGCCTACTTCACCGCCGCATGTACCATGAATATAACCCCCAAAAGCAAAGAAATTCAATGACAAAATATAGAATAAATACATAAGACAAACAAGTAAATGAGCCATGAAATTAAACTTATCAGATACCGTAGAAGAAATATCAATATTACATTAAAAACAATGGCTAGAGAGATGCACATACCTTATCAGTTTGATAAAGGCCGTCCCCAAAAAGTTGTGGTTATGGCATGGATAGCTGATGATCTGTGATGTAAAAACTTTTCTTTTTGCATAACATTATGACATCGCTTCGATGATGACATCATAAGTATTTCTATTAGGAACTCAGGGGACAGAACTCTCTCACCCTAATACTGAAAAATACCAAACAATACAATTATTTCATTAACTTAGCAGAACCCATCCTCTTACTCTCACAACAATATTTATCATGAACTGGCACACTGAAAACCAAGACTACATCTAAATGCTAATGAAGAAATTCCCCCAAAACAGCATATTAAATACAGTTAATTATCCCCACTCAATTCTTGACCTAGATACAAATAAAGTACATAATGATAACCTATCAAAATCCAGTCTCTAATAGTCTACATAGTCTCTGTGAGAGTCCCACAGAGACTATGTAGACTATTAGAGACACTAAACTGGAACTTTGCAAAATATCACTGTTACATTCACCACCTCCAACTGAAATGATGTCCTCATCATTTGGTTATGATGGAACACACTAATTTGACTACATCATCTGACTTCATTTGAATATCTCCAGATTTAATCAGATCTGCTAGAAAATCAGTTTTTCTCTGCCACTCTGGCTTATCCACCTGGTGAGCCAGTACAAACTCTCTACTACGAAGCCACTCAGGAGGCCTCCTTTGTCGACCGGATCGTCGCGGGATCACAGGTGTACCTTCTCCAAGTGTTGTATCACTCGGAGAGTCATCCCCGTTTTTCACATCATCTGCCGCCGACTCTCGATCACTATCAACTTCGGGTCTGCACAGCCTCGCACCCCCATCGTTAATGGGAGAGTGGTCGTCACCACCTAGGCTTGTGTCCCAAGCACCAACTGACATACCGGGACCATCGTCCGGGCGCTGTGGTTCAGTCTCCTCACAACGCTGCTCTCCTAACAGTGGCAGCTAAAAATGTTAACTTTTCTTCTGGGCATCAAACTGATAAGGTATGTACATCTATCTAGCCAGTGTTTTTAATGTAATATTGATATTTCTTCTACGGTATCTGATAGGTTTAATTTCATGGCCCATTTACTTGTTTGTCTTATGTATTTATTTTATTATATTGTCATTGAATTTCCTTGCCTTTGGGGGTTATAATCATGGTCCATGTGGCTATGAAGCAGGCTTTGTAACCTTGTGCCTGCTATTATAGTTGAAAATCTATTATGGTCCACATTATTCCTTGTAGGAGTACTGAATGTATTATCCTTCAGCAGTTACCTTGTGTCAGATATGTTTCTGTTCCCAGTGTTTGTCTGGAAGATTGTTGAAGGAGTCTTCTGTCTAGCATTGCTGTTATTTTATACGGCTGATATAATGGTGATTAGCAAGTTGTTCTGATATTTTCTTCTTCTTTTCTTGTACAGGGTGAAAAAATAAAAAATAAAATAAAAAAAGACATATACATCAACAGCTATAACAACTACAACTGTAATAAACAAAAGCCACAGACCATAAATGTTGGTGTTCAGTGTTCAGTCAGTGCGTTATGAACGAACCTGCCAGTGGCAAGAAAATCTACATTCAAACCACCACCCCGGCAACAACGTGGAACCCCATTGACACATAGACAACAGCCCTATCACAAAAATGCGATCAACTGAATAATATTGGTAGTAGATTCGGTGTGCCAGTTCCAAGTTGCATAAGTTTGAAACTTTGGTTTCAAACGATCACAGAACTTTGCAACTTGTCGCATATCTTTGCAACTCGGTCTGGTGGGATGAAACCGAACGGCAAATAATTCAGCGTGGATGTGCAGTGAATAGATTAACTTTCCATCTTTCATCTCTTGTTATTATTATATTTTTATGTGCTACTCTTATTTAATGCCAGCCTGTTTCTTGACGTATGCGACGATGAAATTCGAGGCAGAAATTTGCGACATTGATTGAAAAATTTCACGTCTTTTACGACTATGCAACACGGAAAGGTATGGTCAAACCGCACGTAAATAAATAAATCCAGTACATGAAACTGATAGGAAATCAATCTCTTCTTTCATATGGTATGGTTTATTTTTACTTTGGTGTTGTATATATTTACCAGTTTGACATTTCATGACGGTACCCTCTGTTGAAGACTTTGCAACTTCCCAAAATTGGCTCTTTGTCGCAGAAGTTTGCAACACGGTCTTGTGTGGTAAGATTAAAAACAGAATAATCTGAACCAGATAGGAAACATATAGAAGAATCTTTCATCTTTTTGGTGGTACCATTCGCTTAATTTTTAGTGCCCTAGTTATTTAGCAGTAATCCAGTTTCTGAAGCAAGTGACGACAAAAAGTTGCAGAAGTATGCAACTTTTGGAGTCGAGTTTGAAATTTCACGACGTCGTCACGCCGGTATGCATCACCGTGCAGTGTGTTTAAAATAAAAGCAAAGTTAACACACAAAGATATGTACCTGATA